>JARYZH020000715.1:0-79467 GCA_030021035.2 Notholithocarpus densiflorus
TCAGGGTTCAAAAAAATACAAGAAAATTTGGGATTCCTAAAATTTTTTTCTATCTTAAAAATTGAGAAATTAAAATTTTTGGAGTTTAATTTTTTTTTTCCAAATCAGATGTTTTTTTTTTTGAGGAAGAATGTAACTTATTTTATTAAGTAAAACCAGCTATGTCAGCCAAAACAACAGGAAATAAAAGTGGTGGAACATCCACCATCCACACTACAACATCCGAAACACAAATAGCATGACGAGGCATTTTTTTTTAATGTCAATAACCACTAACACCACTTTTTTACTTACCAATTACTACTCACCATATTATTAGTTTATAAAATAATTTGTAAGATATCTTGTGACTCTAGCATTTTTTATAAGCGAAAACACTATTTTGGTCCTTATATTTTGGGGTCACAATTAATTTAGTCCCTACATTTTTGTACTAGTCAATTTAGTCCTTGTTATTTTCAAACTTGCAGTCAATTTAATCCTTGTCGTCATCTCACTAATGGAATATGCCTACATGGCAAACGGATTGTACTCTTAGCTCACTTAAGCTCAAGTGACAAGTAAAATAATATTAAACAAATTTATTTGACATTTAAATAAAGCCACATCAGCATTTAAATTTAAAAAGTAATTTTAATTATTAATTTTTCAATTTTAAAGAAAGAAAAAAAAGTTGTAAAAATGTTCCTAACTTTTCTAACATTTTTGTAGCAACCAAAGTTACCAAACACACCAACACCAAAACACAAAAATCATAGGGTAAATTACAAAGTTAATCCCTATCCTTTACAGCATATTTTAATTTGGTCTCTAATCTTTTAATTGTGTCAATTTGGTCCCTAACTTTTTTAATACTATGTTAATTTGGTCTTTACTGTTATCCCTTGGATGGGAAAAGTTAATGTGTTAAACGGAATAATAAAAAATGATTTTTCATGTCACATCAACTGCTAACTATATCGCCATGTCAGATTTTAAATAAAAAATAAAAATGAAAAAAATAAAAAAATAAAAAAACTCAAATTGAAATGTTAAATGACACATGGCAATTAACTAATCCGACGGTTTAAAAAAAGCCCACTTAGTATCCGTTTGGATCCGCGTTTGCGGATCCACGTTTGCGTTTCTTTCCTTTTTTTTTTTTTTTTCCCAGCCGCTTGTTTTGACTTTTCAGCAGTGAACAGTGCACCCGTGCACTGTTCACGGGTCCCACAAACTTCATTTTTCAGCAACTTTTTCATTAAAAATGGGTCCCACGGCACTATTCACACATTTAAAAATTATTTTGCTACAATGTTTTCAGATTTCAGTTTCAGCAAAATAAGTTCTATCCAAACGGACCTTTAATCCGTGTAATTTCCTCATCCTCTTTTCCTCACCTCACCTCTCTCTGCAACATTGCCACCATCTCCTAAGCATGAGAGACCCATCGATGCAAGCTTTGATTCAACCCAAGATTCCAAAGAAAATAAATCCAACCTCGTCTCCCTTCTCTAGACCTATTACCCAATAAGATTAGAATTTTAAATAAAAAAACATTGAAAACAACTTTCCAGATCTGTTAATATTAATCATTGTTAAATACAGCAATATAAAAATCTGAAGACAATACTAATATCAATTCATTCGAATCATATGGACATTTACAAATATAGATCACAAACAATAGGGAATATCACTACATTGCAAAAGCATTATGCCCAATCTCCGACAGCAAACAATCCCAATCGGCAACCTTGTTGCTCTACTTTGCATCCTGTCTTACTGGGCAATAAAGTTCGGCTACCCAATCGGCTTTTTGGCACCTCCTATCTCTAGCCGCAAACCCATCCACACCATCTTATAATTTCCACATCTTCTTGTGATCAACCCAATGTGTGTTCTGAAATTTCTTGACGTTGGTGAAGTGGACGATGGGGGTGGACCGGCAGAGGACAAAAACTTTTGGGGGAAATTACACTTTACCACCCTAAATTATGCATCAGATTACACTTTGCACCCTAAACTATCACACTTTGCACATCAGTGTTACTTTTACTGTTATATTTAATGGAATTCTATTGCACATTACAAGCACATGCATTTTGCTTAGGTGGAACAAACGTAAAAGACTGAAACACCCTCTTTCAAAATTAATTAAAACAAAAGCCAATTTTTTTCCACATCTCCCTCCTTGTCTCATGTGTGTGCCAGCCTCTTCTCCAAACTCAGACCTTGTAAACCCTAAATCTCTCCCAAATTGAGGATGGTAGTGATAATGATGTTTTTGGAAGTGATTTGTTGATAAGGTTAAAGATGCTTGCCAGACTACCGTTGATGCGGGAACTTATATTGTGCAAAAGGCTAAAGAAGCTTCTGATGAGCTGATCCCCTAAACTCATCAATTACTTTATTCACATCCCTATCTGAAAGATGTAATTTTTCCAATTGGTAGTACTCTTGCTGGTACTATATTGGCTTGGTCGTTTATGCCTAGGCTTTTGAGGAGATTTCACAAGTATGCTATGCAAAGTTATGATGACTTTGATGGCTTGGATGTTCAGGGTTGTAATTGTCGCACCAACCACTATGGCATCACAGTACCATAGTGGCTTATTCTTTTATTTGTATGGTTTTTGCATCGATGGAAGACGAATGTCTTTACTTGTATGTTGGCAGCTCAGAGTGCAATGGGCATTGATAGGGACAAGTTGCTAGCTTTTGACAACCTTTTATCTGTTGGTCTATTTGTGATTGGGGATTTAGGGTTTACAAGAATTTGAGTTTGGGGAAGAGGTTGGCACGCACATGAGCTAGGGAGGAAGATTTGGAAAAAAATTGGCTTTTGTTTTAATTGATCTTGAAAAATGGTGTTTTAGTCTTTTAAATTTATTCCACCTAAGCAAAATGCATGTGCTTGTCATGTGCAGTAGGATTCTGTTAAATATAATAGCAAAAGTAACGTTGGGGTGCAAAGTGTGATAGTTTAGGGTGCAAGGTGTGCATTTGAATAGTTTAAGATGCAAAGTGTAATCTGATACATAGTTTAAGGTGGTAAAGTGTAATTTCCCCAAACTTTAGAATTACTAATTTTAATTTGGTTTTTTTTTTTTTAATCTAATGTGGTGGTATAGTTAGCAGTTGATGAGGCATGAAAAATCAATTTTTATTATTTCATTTGACACATCAGTTTTTTTTCGTCCAAAAGATAACGACAGGGACCAAATTGACATAACATTAAAAAGGTTAGAGACTAAATTGACATAATTAAAAAGTTAGGGACCAAATTGAGATATAGTATAAAGAATAAGGAACAACTTTGTAATTTACCCAAAATCATGTTTACCAATCACCAACTCTCCTAAACACAAAAATAACCCAGCAATCCAAGCTCAACATCATCTTTGTAAGAACATGTTCTATGTTATTCCTTTTTCTTTTCTTTTTTTTCTCTCTCTCTCTCTTCCCGTCTCTTTTCTCTTGTGGTTCACCCATACCCACTTAGAGCAAAACAAAACCTTTGCCTTGGAAGCCAGCTCGCCAAATTGAACCATAAACTAGGAAGAAGAAAACCATTTGATGCAAAGTTTTGAATCCCTCCATCCATCAGATTGGTCAAACCGTACCTTTTTGTTGTTGTTAATTTATGATTTGGGAAAGCACAGGTCCACAAAGTTAAGCAAATAAACTCTATTATGCCAAAGATGCATCACTTTGCTACACACTGTGGGTATTTTGTTCTGATTTGGGTTTTCTTTCTTTGGTTTTGCTTGAAGTCTTACTTCTTTTATAGATGCAAATATTTCTTTTTGAAAGTCAACCATTACCACTGAAATTCATGGACCCACTTGAGCGATCTGACTTGTGCTCTCTTCGATTTTTACCGTTTCTTCGAATTTACTCTTCGAACAAAATTTTTTTTTTCCTTCTTATTTTTTGAATCACAACAGTTTGCAAAGTCAATCCAAGAAGCTATGAGTTACCAGCAAACCCAATAAAGTTGATACTTTCTAACCTTAAATCTTCAATTCTAATTTTAATTTTAATTTAAGAAATTAATTTTTCTGGGTTCATGTTGTTCTTTTGGGTTCAGGTTCTTTTGTTCTTTATTTTTTTTGGGTTTATGATTTTTTTTTTTTTTTTTTTGGTGGAATATGAATTTTTTTTGTTCAAATTTTATTTTGTTTTCTCCTTTAAAATCAAGAAATTAATTTTTGTTTTTTTTTAAAAAAAATTAAATGCTGACATGGCATTATTTAAATGTGATATAAATTTGTTTAATATTATTTTATTTTCCATATAAAAGAAAATGAAGTTTATGCTGTAATTATTTTTATTCATTTTTGGGTGTATATTCATTTTTGGGTTCGGTTTAGGGGCATTTAGATTGGCCCTAAAGTGGCATGACAGGACAGGGCTTGCGGGGCTCAACAAGGTGAGTTTAGGGGTTAAAAAAAACTCGTTTATTAAATGGGGCAGGTTCGGGTAACGAAGGCGGGCCCACGGGGCGGGTTCAAGCATAAAGAAACTCGCCCCGAACCCGACCCATTGCCATTCCTAAATGTAGGGACTAAATTGATTTTACTCCAAAATGTAGGGACCAAAATAATGTTTTCACCTTATATATATATATATATATATTAGTATTTAGCAGCATTTAATGTGCCACCTATACACTCTATGTGCCACATAGACAATTTCTATTACTAAAATAATGATAGAAACTAATTGAGAACGAGTTTAAAATGTAGGGATTAAAATAGGAGCTCCAAAACTGTATTAACCTGAATGTGTACAAAAGTGTGTAGTACTAAAATTATATCAAACTAACACAATTTTTAAGAGTAAAAAATGATGACCTTTTTTGGGCATAAGGTGTCAACCACTTAGCGGAAACACCCTGCTTGTGGTTTGAAATAAAAGATTTAAACTTCCCAATTAATATATATTATATATAAAAGCAGAGGCCTCATGTGAGAAAGCATAAGGTTCTGCCAAGTGGTGCATTCTATGCAAAGAGAATTGAAATATTCTCAAGTGCCACATCAAAGATAAGAACAACTTAAATATTGACTTTTTGTTTCATTTGGTTCAATGTTTCAAGACTTTTATAATTAAAAAATAAATAATCTTTGTATCCTTTGGTTCAATGTTTCAAGACTTGTCATCTCTCACATATACACATAAAACTCTTTGTATTTTAATTCATCATTTTCACCTCTTGCATTTCTACCTCTTTGTATATACCTACCTATAGTCCTTCATGTCATCTCATGTCAAATACACAGACTAAAAACGTTGTCATTTATTTTCAATCTTTCGACGACACCTACCAAGCTCTAACATTATAGTCTCATCTAATTCTAACATGTATGAGTTGGCTACAACCAAAGGAGGAGGACTTACATTTTCTATTGAGTGACAACGGCAATTACAATTTTCATGTTAAAATCATAAAATGTAATTTAAACTATTTCTTGTCATTATTCGAGTAGCATAGTGAAGAGAGCAAGGTTTCCATCTGGTGATGGTTAAAATGGCTTATGATTAATTTATAGTTTAGGCTGGACTAACATGCATTCAATCCAAACTAATCAGTTAGAGTTGCCATATTCTATTTCTTATGTTTAATGTGAAACACATCTTGCTCTTATCAGAGAAAATGAAGAATAAAGGGATGATAGACCAGGATATTGATGGCCAAATTGAAGACCTCGAGCTCCCATTCTACAGCCTAGCTACCATAGCTATTGCCACTAACAAATTTTCAAGCAATAACAAGCTTGGTGAAGGTGGCTTTGGACTCGTATATAAGGTAACTCTAATAGACCAATTCACATCATATTCAACATCAATATAATCTATTTACAAATGTGATTTTTTAGGGTATACTAGCAGATGGACAAGAAATTGCTGTGAAAAGGCTTTCACAAAATTCTAGACAAGGATTGACTGAGTTTAAAAATGAAGTTATCTCGATCGCCAAATTACAGCACCGAAATCTTGTTAGACTTTTGGGCTATTGCATTGAAGGAGAGGAGAAAATGTTAATCTATGAATACATGCCCAATGGAAGCTTGGACTCCTTCATTTTTGGTTAGAACTTCTCAAAACATTATAATTTTTGCCAAACTTCATGAAGATTTTTTTATTGTTATTTAAAGAAATTTCAATTTCTTGTTTCATTATTCAAGTTTAGTACTAACATAAATAAGAAACTTGACAGATCAAATGAGATCTAATACTTTAGGTTGGCCTATGCGCTTCAACATTATTTGTGGGATTGCTCGCGGGCTTCTCTATCTTCATGAAGACTCTAGATTGAGGATTATACATAGAGATCTAAAAGCAAGTAACATTTTACTTGATAGTAAGATGAACCCAAAAATTTCTGATTTCGGCATGGCTAGGTCCTTTGGTGGAGATCAAACTGAAGGAAACACAAACAGAGTGGTTGGAACTTAGTAAGTATTCTTTAGGCGAAGTTACACTATTAGTCTCTTAAGTTTACTTGTGAGCACAATTGGTACCTTAAGTTTCAAGTGAGTGCTATTGGTCGCTCAAGTTTAAAAAATGAGTGTTGTTAGTCAATTTTGTTAACCGTAGTTAGTACTATTGCCTATGTGGCTAACTGAAAAATAATGTGGCATCTTTAACTAAGTTGCTCCAATAAAAAGCAACCACTTCAATTAAAAAACTATAAAATCTCCAACTCACAAAAAATAACAGAACACTATCTTTCTTTCTTTGTTCACTTTAGAGTCTGTGGAGTGCCATGGGTTGTACCTCCTTTTTGGCTTATGTCCATGTCGATTCCTTCTTGCAAAGGCAAGGTTTGCAATACTCTATCTCCCTAAATTGATTGGAACCCAAAGACAGCGCTAGCTCGAGAGTACACAAACGTCTTTAAGAAAGAGATGGAGGAGTTGCCACCTAATTGTAGGTTAAAGAACCAAAGAATGACTTCATGAAGGTCTACCTACTAAACTAAGTCGTGAGTTAGGGTACATGATGGGAAGAGGAGGAACACCCTAAGCCTTCCTAGTCGTAGTTGGCCGTCATATATTGTTACTAAATTTGAGATTAAATAGAGCTCTTATAAGAGCACTAGCATCAAGTGTGCCTAAATATTTGCCATTTGGCACACCAACACTAGAAAACCTATTACATGAGGTGTTCCAAATGCCAAATAATTTGGCATGGGTGAACAGTACCATTCCAAATTTGGAACGGTACGGTCACAAATGCTATAATGAAAAATTCTTTTTTAAAATTTTTTTTTTCTCTCTCTTTCTTCTTCTTTTTTCTTCTCTAAACTAGTCTCTCTCTTCTCTATCAATCTCTCTTCTCTTTCTCTCTCTCCTCTCACACATCTCTCTCTCTCTCTCTCTCTCTCTCCACTCGGCCACTTCATCTAGCCACATCGGCGGCATCACCTCGCTAAGCCAATGGCCTTGCCAGCCTTGGATCGCCACACTAGCGACCTTGCCTCACCCACCTCGTCACACCATGTTGCCGAATGTCTCCTTGATCTGCGAGTTAGGGTTTTTTGGATTTGTTTGTGTTTTTGGGATGGGTTTTGAGAAGTGAATTTCTTAAGTTGTTGGTTGTTTATGGTGGTGGTTTTTTTGGGTTGTTGCTGTGGGTTTTTTTTGGTGGTTGTGTTGATTTTAATTGGGGTGTGGTGGCTGGTTTTGGAGGTTGGCAGTGGGTTTGGATTGATGGGTTCCAATTTTCCAAGTGATTTTGCTAGAGAAATTTTTAAGCTCTAAGGTTTCAATGGGACATCTAACTAACCAGTTGATTAGGTTGGTTAACCCGAAATCTCACCAAAATGGAAAAAGAGTAAAACGGGGCTTGCTGTCCCATAATTGCGTACGCTAGTAAATTGGTGTGTACGCCACCAATTGGGATAGAAAAAGATTTTTGGGTTAGGACCTAGGTATTTTATGGCCACAAATTAGGCTTGTATGTTGTTGGGTTTCATATATGATGTTGATCATTTTGGTAGTGGTTAAGTTCTTCGTCATTGGGGTTGGGGTTCTCGGGTAAAGCCCGAAATGAAATGCGGTGTCTATAGAGTCTCCCAATCATCTCCTCTATCATCCTCCACTGCACCCAAACCCACACATCCTAACCTTTGTCGATCATGGCCATCAAAGATCATGATGGATATCCACCTCTTTCATCCTTTGCCATAGTTGAACCTATGGGTTTAGTTTTAGAGTCATCGAGGAGACCAACTGCATCCTCATTGAGATATGCTCCGACTTTGACCTCTTGATGCAATCAACAAACTCAATTCCTTCTTCAACCCAAACAAGACCTTCTCACTTGGTCCAAAGAGCTCCATAGATCTAGGAATGGCGAAGGGTCAGAGGTTGATGATGGAGAGAAGGTTGTGATTTATTTGGGATAGAGGAGGGAAAGATATGAGGGATGAATGACATAGAAAAGAGATTGTTTCTTTTTTGCTTTTTTTTTTTATAGATATGGATTTGACTTGAATTTTTAATTGATTTGCTTTATTTTGGTTGGTCCAAGTCTGTAAAAAGATGTCACATCACTATTGTGTTACCTGCATAAGCAATAACACTAATAGTAGTTGACTAAAAGACTAACAGTGCTCATTTTGAAACTTGAGAGACCAGTAATGTACATTTAAAACTTGAGGGACCAATTCCTATTACAAGGTAAAATTCAAGGACCAATAGTGTAATTTTGCCTATTTCTAACATGTTTTGTTATTGAAAAATTTTCTAATCAAAGATTTCCATTCTTACAGTGGTTATATGGCACCCGAATACGCCATTGATGGTGTATTTTCAGTAAAATCTGATGTCTTTAGTTTTGGAATATTATTGTTGGAGATAATATGTGGAAAGAAAAATCGAGGGTCTTTCCATCCAGAATATAGTCTAAACCTTGTTGGACATGTGAGTTCTCAAAAGATTTGACTCTTTTTTCTTTTTCTTTTTTTTTCTTTTTTTTTTATACATATTATGATACAAACAATGACAAGAAAATTTCAAATGTTTTAGGCATGGAAATCATGGAAAGAAGGAAGGACTTTGGAGCTAATTGATACTTGCTTAAAGGACTCTTGCATCCTGTCGGAACTTGAGCGTTGCCTCCATATTAGTTTCTTATGTTTGCAACAGCATCATGAGGATCGGCCTAACATGTCATTTGTGGTTATGATGTTGCATAGTGAGAGTTCACTACAAGAACCCAAAGAGCCGGGTTTCTATGTGGGAAAAAAATCACCTTCGTCAAGCAAGAACCAATCATCCTCAACCAATGAAATTACTATTACCTTGTTAGATGGTCGATAGTCAAGCGTCATATCAATTTGATTATATTACATATTTTGTGATTAATATTACATTTGTACATTTTGCAAACTGTACACACTTATATTCTCCAAGAATGTGAGATGAGTCTTATTTGAACCTTAAAGACCTAAAATGGCTTCTTCAATATTTAAGAGTGATGATGCACAGAAAATTAGTATGCTGAATGCTTCTGGCTTCAATGATCTGGAAGGCCTAAAAAGGAAAACAAACAATCAAAAGAGACCGGTGGTGACCGGCCAAGAACCCTCCGATGCTTAAGTTAGTTTCTCTCTCAAATTCTGGAGTTCCAACTTTTTGGGAATTGTTTCAGACTTACCTTTTCTTGTCATGAATGAGTGTTTATATAGTGCACACTAGAAGCAGTTACTTGTCTAGTAACTTCCCCTATCTTTGAGAAGGTCGAAGGGTTCGGGGTTAACTTCCACAACCACCATGGAAGTTAGATTATTTGATCTTATTTTCCATAACCATTTTTGGAAGTATTTAGTAAGAACTTGTAACAATGAACTTCGATTTTTACTTATGCTTCGGGATAGGAACATGTGGTTCACTTCATTAACTTGTGTAGAGAAACATGCTTGGAATTTCCGTCTAGGGGTCGTCCAAGCATCTTTGTTGATGGACAACCTTTTCATAGAAGACGGTTCTATAAAGTTCCCATTCTTCTTTGGACGAACCTTATGGACAAGCTTGGAGTTGGCTTATTTTATAGCACGCCATCAGTTGCCCCCTTGTCTATGGGTCGTCTAGGGAAAGGTATAGCTTGACGCTATTCTCTGGACGTATGTCTTTATGTCAGCGATTAGGTGTGCCACGTTTCACAATCCTATTAGTGACTGGTCACGTTGATTCATTTTTTCAAGGAGTATGCCACGTGTCACCTTTTGGTTGGTCGTGTCGTTTCAGGTGCCAAAGTTCGCTACCTATAAATAGTAGAATTCCTTCTCTACCCTTTACATTTCTGAAATTTCCTCCTTTGACTTTTGTCGTCTTAGCGCCTCGTCAAGAAGTTTCCCGTGTCTATAGTCTTCCTTCATCTAGATCCAAGTATTTTCTTCATCCTCGTCCTCAGGTTTTAAGTTTTCTTCAAAATGTCTGAGATTGTCCTTTCCTCGTCTAGCAATAGCGTTGATAAGGCCATAGAAGAGTATCACGAACCTAGTAATTTTAGTGGCTTTAGTGATAGTAGTAGTAGTGGTAGCAATAGTAGCAGTGGGGGGAACACCACAAACGAGTACACATCTGGTGTTCCTGGGGTTCCCTTAGAGGTTCTCCAAGAGGAACTTAGGACAAGGGTGGCCCCAGCTATTTCCATCAGTGCAACTGCTGGCAGCTCTCTAGGTACATCATCAGAAATGTCCCAGCTGTCCTCACCAGGAAAATTTGACAACAAATCAACGATGGCTTGACCCCTTACAGCCGTTGGGGTGATTGCTATGATCTCAAACTCAGATAATTGCAAGAGCCATTATGCTAGCCTTCTGGAAAGAATCGGTCGCCTCAAGAGTGAGTGGATTAGATGAGATTTTGTTAAGAGTTGTACCGTGTGAGCTAGCAGATGATGACGCAGCCGTTAGGCAACATATATCAGAGCAAGACAAGCCCTTTTAGCCCTTGGATAGCTGGTTTCAACATCCTTCAACTTTCTACTAACATAATTAATTGGTCGCTCAATCCCTTCTTAATCATCTTGGGCTATGAGTGCCCCTATTGCTTCGTTATTGGTAGCCAAATACAGCTTGAGTGGTTTCCCTGGTATGGGTGCACATACGGTTGGCAGCTTGGTCATGAGTTGCTGCAGCTGAAGGAATGTCTACTGGCATCTAGAAACCCAGCGGAAGGGTTTTCCTTTCTTCAGCAGTGGTGTAAAGGTAGCCGTGAGGGCAGCGAGACCTGGAATAAACCGCTGGATGTATGAGAGTTTACCAAGGAAACTTTTGAGCTACGTGAGTGTTGCAAGTGGCTTCATAGTAGTAATGGCTTGCACTTTGCTAGGATCAACATCTATGCCTCTTTGGTGGACAAGAAATCCCAGAAATTTCCCAACCGTAACTCCAAAGGCACATTTGAGTGGATTCATGCGAAGCTTGTAGAGTTGACCCCTTTCAAAGACTTTTCGTAAGATAGCAAGATGACCTCCTCTTGTCTTTGACTTCACATCATGTCATGAAAGATTGCGGTCATAGCCCTTTGATATGTGGCTCCGGCATTTTTGAGACCGAAGGGCATAACGGTGTAGTAAAAGTTACCAATAGGAGTTCGAAAGGCTGTTTTGGCTGCATCTTTGGATGACATTCTGATTTGATTATAACCACTGAAGCCATCCATGAATGAAAACATAGCATGCCCAGCAGTTGAATCGATGAGCATATCCATATTTGGAAGTGGAAATTCATCCTTGGGGCATGCTTTATTAAGGTCCCAGAAGTCAACACAACATCGTATTTGCCCATTCTTCTTCTTGACTGGTACTATGTTTGAAAGCCACCTTGGGTCCATGATAGGCTTAATAAACCCAACTATGAGAAGTTTTTGGATTTCTTGGATAATTTGAGCTTCAACATCAGGATGGAAGGTCCGCATGGGCTGTATTACTGGCTTTGCCCCTAGTTCCATGTTAAGAGCATGTGCTACTAGGTTTGGATCCAAACCGGGCATCTCATGGTACTCCCAAGCAAAGACATCGATGTACTCCTTTAATAGTGAAATGAGTTGAGCCCTTTCTAGTGGTGGCAAGGTTGCATTAACTGAAGTTGGCCACTGGATACTAGGATCATCACTAAGATTAATGGTCTCCAGCTCCACATCAGATGAAAAATTGGTCACTGCTGGAGGCTCTTCAAATAGTTCTGCCAGATTGCTGGGCAGATTTTCTTCTACCACTGGGGTTTCCGTCTCCTGAGTATAACAGCAAGTTGGTGTAGTGCTTGCTTCATTCAATCCGGGACCCTTCTATTTGAGACAGCTAGGCCCCGCGTACCGTCATAAACGATACCCCAAACGACCATCTAGCAATTGGATTTGTACACATTGTGGCTGTGAGACAACGCTGGGGGTTTCCCCATGCTCCCTTTTCTTTTTCCTTTGATCAAGGAAAGACCTCATATCTATTTCTGGATTATTCTCAATATCTTGCCAGTTGGGTAAAGGGATCCCAACAGGCCTTGAAGTAGAATCTCCCCCACTTGGGGTGAGCTCATCATAGAAAGTAGCCTCAAAGTAGTGTACTTCGGATAGATCAAATGGTGTAGGATTAGCAGGGATGCGTATGGGCTTACCGTTAAACCTTCCCTTGATACATTGGTGGTAGGTAGATGGCACAAGCTTGTGTTTATGGAGCCATGGCTTCCCAAGTAAAGCATGATAAGAAACGGGTGAGTCGATAACATGAAATCTAGTGAAAGCAACAACGGGCCCCACTTTTAGAACTAACCGTATGCTCCCAATAGCACATTCATGAATTCCAGCAAAACCAAAAACCTCAATAGGAGCCCTAGCTATTCTACTGAATGGGATCCCAGCCGCTTTGAGTGTGCTGGTTGGAATAAGATTAAGCGATGCACCAGTGTCAACTAGTGCCCTTCTTATGTGAACATCATTAATCTGAGCAGCAATATATAATGGTTTACTATGATCAGGGTGTTGTACCTCCATATCCTCGTCGGTGAAGGTGATGACATTAGTAGTTTCTAGGAAGGCACATCTAGCATGAGCTTCAGCGGTGAGGCAGTGTGTTCCAAAGCTGGCAATGATGGATACAAGAGCCTCGGTTGCTGTTCTCCTTAACTCTTCTTTGAGCCCCAATTGATTGAACAAAGTCCGAAAGGTAGGGCTCCTTTGAAGAGCAGAGATAGTTGATGGGGGCATGCTTGTACTGCTGGCAGTCTCATTCTCATCAGCCCCATTATGAAAAAGTACAGCGGCTGTGGCTTTCCCTCTATGATGCTGAGGCAGTGGGTTCCGCTGGACCTTTTGCTCATGAGTGAGGTTCAAAGTGCCATCTGAAATTTTCTTGTGAAATGTTCTCCGGATTGCTCTACAATCTCTAGTTCCATGACCCACATACCGATGATACCGACAATAAAGGGGCTTTCGCATATCTTCCGGAGTAGGCTCTTAGATAGGCTTGAAGGGCCTAAGCACTCCATCAGCCACCCATTTGTCAATGACAGCATTCATTTCTTCATCGGTGCATGGTATGGGAGGGTACTCTTCCTCCTCTTCCCTTTTCCACTTCTCCCCAACTATTGGTTCATTGGTGGAGACTGCAAGAGCTTGAGGAGCATTTTTCTTTTCTGACTTGGGCTTTTCAGCTATGGAAGGCTTGATTGATACGGCTGTCTTATGAGTCTTCTGGAGCAGCTAGGCAAACTGAATAATATCAAGATTCTCCAAATGGGCCCGGTACTCATGAGACATGTTGTCAATGCAAATCTCAACCAACTCTTGCTTTTTGAACTGCCCATAACAATCAAGAGCAGCATCTCTGAGCCACCAGATGAAATCAAGGAGTCCTTCGGAGGACTTTTGCTTGGTATTGTGAAGAGTGAGGATGGTAACCTTTTCCTCCCCATGAAAATACTTTAAGCAAAAACTTTCAACCATGTCATCCCATGTGGCAATGGAACCTAGCTGTAGAGTGGAGTACCATGTGTAAGCACGATCGGTAAGAGATTTTGAGAATTCCCTTAAGTAAAGATCACCATTTCCAACAAAAGGACCCACGGAATCAAGAAACTTGTTGACATGCTCAATCGCATTCCCTTTCCTCCCATCATAGAGAGTGAAGGTAGGAGTCTCATATTTCTCCAGATATGGCTTGCTTAGTAACTCAGTTGGTAGGGCGGCCTACGAACAAAGTGGCTTGGTTCCCTTGGTTGGCTACCCCTTTCCCTTTCTAGCAAAGCAGTGAGATCAAATAATGTAACAAACTAAGGAAGAAAGGCATTCTGCTCACCAGATTGAGGGTTCCCAGTGGCTGATTCCCTCTCCTGCTGTGTTCTAGGATCTAGTCCTTCATGTAACGGCTGAGGTGTTGGCCCTTGAGTCTTTCTCAAGACCCTTAAAGATTCAGTAAGTTCGAAATGAGCTTGCTGCATTCCTTGTAACATCTCCAAGAGGAAAGAGAATCGACGGTCATAATCTTCTTGGTTGACCTCATGTTGGTCAGCTTGTTCTCCTTGTGGAGTTGGACTGTGATGGCTTTGTGCTGCTAGGAGACTAGTGTTTCTAGTCCCCTCTTGCTGACTATTCCGCAACCTAGAAGGCATGGTGAACTCATGGCTTCAGTAGACTTCCCCAGTGGAGTCGCCAAAATGTCGAGGGCGAAAAAGTTTTCTTTCTGACAAATAAGATTTATGTTAGGTTGGGGGTTCTAAACCGAAACTCGACGATAGGCTTGATGCACGGCCCAAAGACTATCAGTGAAGGTCCAAAGAATTCACTGCATTTTATGCCTTGGGCCTAGATTGAGACTGACAAGAGTGGCCCATAAACAATCCCTACAGTGGACACATCAGCATGGTTAAAAAACATACTATAGGAAATAACCCAGCAATAAAGTGTTTCAGCAGTAAAGTGTTTCTGCAGAAAATAGTCCAGCGGTAAAGTGTTTTTACAGTAAATTGGCTTAGTAATAAAATGTCCTAGTGGTAAAATGAGATAAAACAGGATAAACCTCCAGTTGTTAGCTATTTCACAGATTAAGGAAAATGTCTACATTTTCAAACTCATCATTTGTTAGCTCTGGAGAAGAGTCTTCTAATATAACAATATGAGGGAAAAATTCTATAGTTATAGTTACATCATAACCGTTAATAGTAAAAGAATAAGTAAATATCATGGGTTCCATTATAACAATTAATGAGGAAAACTTAGCATGAGATGAAGGGAGAGAGAGAGATCCTAGCTAGCGCAGCAAGATCATTATGGTGCCAAGACATGCTCATGAATATAGTGTAGGTAGTGAGTAGAGAGAGTCATTTGTGAGTAGTATGAGTAATGAGTGAGAGTGTATAGTAAGGCTGCTAGGACAATCTGCTAGAGGTAGATAACTGTTTATGAGTAGAGTTATGAGGAGTGTTTTGAGCTAGGAGCTAGGGAACTTAGTTTCTAAGCTTGAAACTCAAAACTCAGTGAATTTTTCAGAGCTTAGAGAAGGCTTAAACAATGAGGTTAAGGAAAAGTCTTTTCTTGGTGTTGAGGTACAAATTTTCGGGCCTTAAATTCTTTAGCCCACTCACAAAAATACCCACATGAGCCCATAAATTATTTTAAGCCCACATAAATATTTCCCACATATTACTCAAATATTCTCCATGATATTGGGCTCCCACAAATATTTCCTATATAAAGCCCCATAAATTGCCTCGGGCCCTCTCACAAATATTACCCATTATAGCCCGCATATTATCCAACTTGAGTTTTCACAAAAATTCTCATCATACCACTACCACAATTGGGCCACAAAATTACATTATCTCCACAAAGAGCCCAAAATCATTTTACTTGTGGGAAAAGCCCAAAGAGAGCCCAAACTCCCTAAAGTCCCACTACGATGTGGCAAATTTAGAGTCCCACTACGATGTGGCTAATTCAAAGCCCACTACGACGTGGCAAATACAAAGCCCGCTACGATGCGGCACTACTTACAAAGCCCGTTGCTACACGGCACCTCTAAAGTCCGGTACGATCCGACACCTCTAAAGCCCGGTACGATCCGGCATCTCTAAAGCCTAGTACGATCCAGCATCTCTAAAGCCTGGTACGATCCGGCATCCCTAAAGCCCGTTGCTACACGGCACCTCTAAAGCCCGGTACGATCCGGCATCTCTAAAGCCCGCTATGATGCGACAATATTTTTACAAAATCCAACAAAGGCCAAATGATAATTTGGCACTATTTTTACAAAGCCCAAATGATAATTTGGCACTATTTTCACAAAGCCCAAATGATGATTTGGCACTATTTTCACAAAGCCCAAATGATAATTTGGCACTATTTTCATAAAGCCCAAATGCTAATTTGGCATCTATTTTACAAAGCCCAAACATTAACATTCGGCACTCATTTTACAAAGCCCAAATCTATTTTGGGAAAAACAATTACTTTACACTCAAAGCCCAAATGCTATTTTGGCACATATTTACAAAATGCAAGTATTATTTTGACACTTGTTTCTACATATACCAAATCCCACACTCATGGGAAATATAAATATTCATCCCTCAAGAAATACCTCTCTTACAAGATTTATAAAAGCCCATGAATATCACCCATGGCAAAACTATTCATTTTGTAGGGACAACTAAGCCCAAGGAAGCTTAACTACAAAGCCCAGCTGGACCAGCCCAGCCCAGTCCACACACAGAATCCAGCAGCTGAAAGCTTACATGAAGTAACCAGCCAAACCTCAACACAAACAGCTAGAGCCTTTCCTATCAAGTCCCAACTTGTCTAAATCAAATCAGAAGAGGACACGTGTCCCTCAAGGGTTGAATCCTTCCTTCACAAGCTGAAATCCCATCATTTCTCATGTGACATAAAGCTGGGATGGATGTGATAGAAAGCTGAAAAGCTTCAGCTAGCTGTCCCTTCTTTCTTCTCCAACCCAGCCGGTCAAAAATCAAGAGCAGCCATTATCAGACCATTAAAGCTCCTGAAACAACATGGAATCAGCTCATTTTCATACTACAAATGTGTATTCTCTGGTTCATGGACCAAGCACATGAACCCCAAATGGGGAAACTTAGGAAAATGTGGTTTGGAGGGCACCAAGGGGATCCCAGCAGATTTCCCAGCAAGGGCTCCAAGGTTGACACCTAGCTTGGGGTGGTCCAATCTGCCTTAGGGAGCTCTGATTCTAGTTGCAGCATAACCAAGATCATTAGCCTTAAGCATGCTCTAATCCCATCAGCCAAGGCCAATCAGCATTCAATACTAAGTCAGAATCCCAGCTATTATTACCCAAAACAGCAGCAACCTTCTAAAGTTAAGCTTACCATTCTTAGCTAAAATCCTAA
Source organism: Notholithocarpus densiflorus (assembly GCA_030021035.2). NCBI lineage: Eukaryota > Viridiplantae > Streptophyta > Magnoliopsida > Fagales > Fagaceae > Notholithocarpus > Notholithocarpus densiflorus. The sequence goes on from JARYZH020000715.1 coordinate 17,357, forward strand.
GAACGATTCTCTAAGGATTTTCTAAAGATTGAGAAAGATTTAGCAAAGATTATTTGCTAATCACCCCCTAAAAACCCATCTATAAATGGAATTCTCTATTAATGCTTCAAACACACTATGACACCAAGAGACACTAAGCTACACACCAAGACTTTTCCTTAACCTCTCTGTAAAAAGGCCTTCTCTAAGCTCTGAAAAAGCCACTGAGTTCTTAGTTTCAACCTGAGAAACTAAGTTCCCCAGCTCATAGCTCTACTCATAAATACTCGGCTACCCCCAGCAGAAAGTCCCAGCAGTCTTACTATACACTCCCACTCACTACTCATACTACTCACAAATGACTCTCACTACTCATACTACTTGAAATATCCCTCATTATTCACTATATTCATGAGCATGTCTTGGCACCATAATGATCTTGCTGCGCTAGCTGGGATCTCTCTCTCTCCCTTCATCTCACACTAAGTTTTTCTCATTATTTGTCATAATGGAACCCATGATATTATCTTATTCATTTACTATTGATGGTTATGATGTAACTGTTACTATAGCATTTTTCCCTCATATTATTGTATTGGAAGACTCTTCTCCAGAGCTAACGGATGATGAGTCTGAAAATGTAGACATTTTCCTTAATCTGTGAAATAGCCAACAGCTAGAGGTTTACATTGTTTTATCTTACTTTATCGCTTGGACATTCTACAGCCAGACTATTTTCTGCAGAAATATTTTACCGCTGGGTAGTCTTCTGCAGAAATACTTTACCGCTGGGCCGTTTTTCTGCAAAAATATCCTATCGCTGGGATATTTTCTGCAGAAACACTTTACCGCTGGTCCCTTTTTTGCAGAAACACTTTACTGTTGGGTTATTTCTTACAGTATATTTTTTAACCGTGTTGACATGTCCACTGTAGGGATTGTTCGTGGGCCACTCTTGTCAGTCTCAATCTAAGCCCAAGGCATAAAATATAGTGGATTTCTTGGACCTTCACCGTTAGCCTTTGGGCCGTGCATCAATCCCATCGTTGAGTTTCGGTTTAGACCTCCAACCCATTATAAATCTTATTTGTCGGAAGGAAAACTTTTTCGCCCCCGACATTTTGGCGACTCCACTGGGGAGTCAACTGAAGCTAAGAGTTCACCATGCCTCCTAGATTGCGGAACAGCCGGCAAGAGGGGACTAGAAACACCAGTCTCCCAGCGGCACAAAGCCATCACAGTCAAGTTCCACAAGGAGAACAAGCTGACCAACATAAGGTCAACCAAGGAGATTCTGACCACCGATTCTCTTTCTTCTTGGAGACGTTGCAAGGAATGCAGCAAGCTCAGTTCGAATTTGCTGAATCTTTAAGAATCTTGAGAGAGACTCAAGGGCCAACGCCCCAGCCGTTACATGAAGGACCAGATCCTAGAACCCAACAAGAGAGGGGATCAGCCACTGGGAATCCCCAATCTAGTGAGCAAAATGCCTCTCCTCCTTAGTTTGCTACATTATCTGATCTTGCTGCTTTACTGGAAAGGGAAAGGCTTAGCCAGCCAATGGAACCAAGGCACTTTGTTTGTAGGCCACCCTACCCAGCTGAGTTACTAAGCAAGCCATACCCGGAGAAATATGAAACTCCCACCTTCTCTCTTTATGATGGGAGGAAAGGAAATGCGATTGAGCATGTCAACAAATTCCTTGATTCTATGGGTCCTTTTACTAGAAATGGTGATCTTTGCCTAAGGGAATTCTCAAAATCTCTTACCGATCGTGCTTACATATGGTACTCCACTCTACAGCCAGGTTCCATTGCCACATGGGATGACATGGTTGAAAGTTTCTGTTCAATGTATTTTCATGGGGAGGAAAAGGTTACCATCCTCACTCTTCACAATACCAAGCAAAAGTCCTCTGAAGGACTCCTTGATTTCATCCGGCGGTTCCAAGATGCTGCTCTTGATTGTTATGGGCAGTCCAAAGAGCAAGAGCTGGTTGAGATTTACATTGACAACATGTCTCATGAATACTGGGCCCATTTGGAGAATCTTGATATTATTCAGTTTGCCTAGCTGCTCCAGAAGGCTCGTAAGACAGCCGTATCAGTCAAGCCTTCCACAACTGAAAAGCCTAAGTCAGAAAAGAAAAATGCTCCTCAAGCTTTTGTAGTCTCCACTAATGAACCAATAGGTGGGGAGAAGCGAAAAAGGGAAGAAGAGGAAGAGTACCCCCCCATACCATGCACCGATGAAGAAATGAATGTTGTCATTGACAAATGGGTAACTGATGGAGTACTTAGGGCCTTCAAGCCTATCCGAGAGCCTACTCCAGAAGATATCCGAAAACCCCTCTATTGTCGGTATCATAGTTATGTGGGCCATGGAACTAGAGATTGTAGAGCAATCCGGAGAACATTTCACAAGAATATTTCAGGTGGAACTTTGAACCTCACTCGTGAGCAAGAGGTCCAGCGGAACCCACTGCCTCAGCATCACAAAGGGAAAGCCACAGCTGCAGTACTTTTTCATAATGGGGCTGATGAGAATGAGACTGCCAGCGGTACAAGCATGCCCCTAGCAGCTATCTCTACTCTTCAAAGAAGCCCTACCTTTCGGACTTTGTTCAATCAGTTGGGGCTCAAAGAGGAGTCAAAGAGATTAGCAATCGAAGCTCTTGTATCCATCGCTGCCAGCTCTAGAACACACTGCTTCACAGCTGAAGCTCATGCCAGTCGTGCCTTCCTAGAGACTACTAATGTCATTACCTTCACCGACGAAGATATGGAGGTACAACACCCTGATCATAGTAAACCATTATATATTGCTGCTCAGATTAATGATGTTCACATAAGAAGAGCACTAGTCGACACTGGTGCATCCCTTAATCTTATTCCAACCAGCACACTCAAAACGGCTGGGATCCCACTCAGCAGAATAGTTGGGGCTCCTATTGAAGTTTTTGGCTTTGCTGGAATTCATGAGTGCACTATCAGGAATATACAACTAGTTCTTAAAGTGGGGCCCATTGTCACTCTCACCAGATTTCATGTTATTGACTCATCTGTTTCTTATCATGCTTTACTTGGGAGGCCATGGCTCCATAAACACAAGCTTGTGCCGTCCACTTACCACCAATGTGTCAAGGGAAGATTTAATGGTAAGCCCATACGCATCCCTGCTAATCCTACACCATTTGATCTATCTGAGGCACACTACTTTGAGGCTAATTTCTATGATGAGCTCACCCCAAGTGGGAAGATTCTACTTCAAGGCCTGTTGGAATCCCTTTACCCAACTAGCAAGACATTGAGAATAATCCAAAAATAGACATGAGGTCTTTCCTTGATCAAAGGAAAAAGAAAAGAGAAGGTGGGGAAACCTCTAGCGGTGTCTCACAGCCACGTCATGTACAAGTCCAGCTGCCGAATGGTCGTTTGGGGTATCGTTTATGACGGTACGCGGGGCCTAGCTGTCTCAAACAGAAGGGTCCCGGACTGAATGAAGCAAGTACTACACCAACTTGTTGTTATACTCAAGAAACAGAAACCCCAGCGGTAGAAGAAAATCTGCCCAGCAGTTTGGCAGAACTGTTTGAAGAGCCCCCAGCGGTAACCAATTTTTCACCTAATGTGGAGCTGGAAACCATTAATCTCAGTGATGATCCTAATGTCCAGCGGCCGACTTCAGTGAATGCAACCTTGCCACCACTGGAAAAGGCTCAGCTCATTTCACTATTAAAAAAGTACATTGATGTCTTCGCTTGGGAGTACCATGAGATGCCTGGTTTGGATCCTAACCTAGTAGCACATGCTCTCAACGTGGAACTAGGGGCAAAGCCAGTAGTACAGCCCATGCGGACCTTCCATCCTGATGTTGAAGCTCAAATTATCCAAGAAATCTAGAAACTTCTCACAACTGGGTTTATTAAGCCTATCATGCATCCAAGGTGGCTTTCAAACATAGTACCAGTCAAAAAGAAAAATGGGCAAATACGATATTGTGTTGACTTTCGAGATCTTAATAAAGCATGTCCCAAAGATGAATTTCCACTTCCCAACATGGACATGCTCATTGATTCAGCTGCTGGGCATGCTATGTTTTCATTCATGGATGGTTTCAGCGGCTATAATCAGATCAGAATGTCATCTAGAGATGCAGCCAAAACAGCCTTTCGAACTCCTATTGGCAACTTTTACTACACCATCATGCCCTTCGGTCTCAAAAATGCCGGAGCTACGTATCAAAGGGTTATGACCGCGATCTTTCATGACATGATGCATAAAGAGATTGAGGATTATGTGGATGACATTGTTATGAAGTTGAAGACAAGAGGAGATCATCTTACTATCTTACGAAAGGTCTTTGAAAGGTGTCGACTCTACAAACTTCGCATGAATCCACTCAAATGTGCCTTTAGAGTTACAGCTGGGAAATTTCTGGGATTTCTTGTCCACCAAAGAGGCATAAATGTTGACCCTAACAAAGTGCAAGCCATTACTACTATGAAGCCACCTGCAACACTTACACAGCTCAAAAGTTTCCTTGGTAAACTCTCATACATCCGGCGGTTTATTCCAGGTCTCGCTACCCTCACAACTGCTGAAGAAAGGAAAACCCTTCCGCTGGGATTCCAGATGCCAGCAGACATTCCTCCAGCTGTAGCAACTCATGACCAAGCTGCCAACCGTATGTGAACCTATACCAAGGAAACCACTTAAGCTGTATTTGGCAACCAATAACGAAGCAATAGGGGCACTCATAGCCCAAGATGATCAAAAAAGGATTGAGCGACCGGTTTATTATGTTAGCAGAAAGTTAAAGGATGCTAAAACTCGCTATCCAAGGGTTGAAAGGGCTTGTCTTGCTCTGATATATGCTGCCCAACGGCTGCGTCATTATCTGCTAGCTCACACGGTACAGCTCTTAACAAAATCTCATCCAATCCACTCACTCTTGAGGCGACCGGTTCTTTCCGGAAGGCTAGCACAATGGCTCTTGCAATTATTTGAGTTTGAAATCATAGCAATTACCCCAACGGCTGTAAGGGGTTAAGCCATCGCTGATTTACTATCAAATTTCCCTGGTGAGGACAGCTGGGACATTACTGATGATGTACCTGGAGAGCTGCCAGCAGTCACACTGATGGAAACGGCTGGGGCTGTCTGGAATTTACATTTTGATGGATCCTCTAGCACTTCTGAAGGAGGGGCGGGGATAGTCCTATCCAAAAATATCGGAGAAACAGTGGGTATGTCATTCAAGCTTGATTTTTCATGCACTAACAATATGGCTGAATATGAAGCATATCTTACAGGCCTAGCGGTAGCTCGTGAAATGGGTATCAAACATCTTCAAGTAATTGGAGATTCAAATCTGGTTGTCTGTCAAGCTAAAGGAGATTTTGCACTCAAGGAACCATCTTTAGCTCCATATAGAGCTATCGCTCAAAGGTTGGAGGACTCTTTTGAAGAATTCAATATTGAACACTCCCTAAGGTCCGACAATCGCTTTGCTGATGCTTTAGCCACATTGGGATCAAAAATCAGATTTGAAGGTGCAACTACAGATGTTACTATTATAAAAAGGCCAATCCCAGTGGTTCAAATGCTGAAGGAAGAGTTCTCTGATCAACCGCTGGGACAGACAGATTGGCGATCTTCCATTTAAGAAGCACTATTATCACCGGATGAGAAGGATCATTTGAAGATACTCAAAGATTATGCTCTAATGGCAGGGGAATTGTACAAAAAACTTCCTAGAGGAGTTCTAGCTAGATGCTTGAGCCCTGGTAAGTCCACTAAGCGATTAAAAGAAGTTCATGAAAAATCTTGTGGCCCCAGCGGTTCTGTCAGTCTCTACAGACGCCTCTAGCGGTTAGGCTATTACTGGCCAGAAATGGGAAAACAGGCTGCCACTGTCCAAGACCAATGCACCAATTGCCAAAATGTTTTTGATCAGATGGAATCATGTGCAGTCCTTACTACCAGCGATTGGCATGTACCCTTCCTTGAGTATCTCATAGGAGGCATCTTGCCCAACGATCACGAAGAGGCCTACCACTTGAAAAGATTGGTTACTCATTATTTTGTGGAAGGAGGTATTCTTTTCAAGAAAGGATTCAATGGGGAGCCTTTGAGATGCCTAGGGACCCCCGAAGCACAATCGGTTATGCAAGAGGTTCATGCGGGAGAGTGTGGTGACCATCAAGGCAAAAGGCGACTTCTCCAACAGCTACTCAATCTTGGGTATTTCTGGCCCACAATGAAACAAGATGCAGCTAAATGTGTGAAGACATGCCATACTTGCCAAGTCCATGGGAATCTCATACATACTCACCCCACCAACCTCCAAAACATGATGACTCCTTCGCCATTCCATACTTGGGGGCTCGATTTAATAGGCCCAATCAACCCACCATCCAAGGGTCATATTTGGATACTAGTGGCCACCGAATACTTTACAAAGTGGGTTAAGGCCATTTCCCTAAAGAAGGCTACAGGCCTAGCTGTTGCCAATTTCATCCGAGAGCACATAATCTGCAGGTTTGGCATCCCTCACAAGATTGTTACTGATAATGGCACTCATTTTGTCAACAAGGATGTTCGAAAATTGCTAGATCATCGCCACATCAAGCACCGTAAGTCCATCCCTTATTATCCACAAGGCAATGGTCAAGCGGAAGCTACCAACCGAGTGCTATTGAGAATTCTCAGCAAGATGGTGCATGAATATAAGGGTGGCTGGACAGAACACCTGCTGGAAACCTTGTGGGCATACCGAAGCTCAAGCAAAACAGCCACTGGACTATCACCATTCTCTCTTGTATATGGTACCGAGGCTATGTCTCCAGTTGAGCTATTGGTTCCCACACCAAGGGTCGTTCATGGACAAGAAACAAATGTAGATGCTGCCACTTGTGCAGAAATCAGAACTACAAACCTTGAAACCTTGGAAGAGACGCGAAATCTTGCCTATAGCTGCACCCAGCGGTATCAGTAGCAGATGGCTAATGCTTACAACAAGGCCACGAAATCTAGGGTTTTTGTCAAGGGACAAATGGTTTTAAAGGCAGCAAATCATATTAAGAGGAATCTCTTAGCACCCTCTAAGTTTGCCCCAAGTTAGGAGGGGCCCTATCTCATAAGGGAAGCCAGTGCCAGCAGTTATTATCATCTAGCTACAACAGAGGGTGAAAGTCTCATGGAACCTATCAATGGCAAATGGCTTAAGTTGTACTACGCTTAACTCGACTTTCAAGTATGTACCAAGTAACTCTCTTTTTTATGGTTTTGAACCACTACTATGCGAATAAGAATTAAGCATTGCCTTTTATATCTGGGTTTTTAGGGGGTAATTAGCAAATAATCTTTACTAAATCTTTCTCAATCTTCAAAAAATCCTTAGAGAATCGTTCCTAGGATTTTAGCTAAGAGTGGTAAGCTCAGCTTTTAGAATGTTCTTGCTATTTTGGGAAATAACAGCTGGGATTCTGACTTAGCATTGAATGCTGATTGGCCTTAGCTAATAGGATTAGAGCATGCATTAGGCTAATGATCTTGGTTATACTTCTGCTAGAATTAGAGCTTCCTAGGGCAGATTGTATCACCCCAAGTTAGGTGTCAATCTTGGAGCCCTTGCTAGGAACTCTGCTGGGATCTCCTTGGTGCCCTCCAAACCACATTTCCCTAAGTTTCCCCATTTGGGGTTCATGTGCTTGGTCCATGAACCAGAGAATACACGTTTTTAGTATGAAAATGAATTGATTTCAAGTTGTTTCAGGAGCTTTAATGGCCTGGTCATGGCTGCTCTTGGTTCTTGACTGAATGGGCTGGAGAAGAAAGAAGGGACAGCTGGCTGAAACTTCCCAGCTTTCTATCACATCATCTTCAGCTTTATGTCACATGAGAAATGATGGAATTTCAGCTTGTGAAGGAAGAATTTAACCCCCGATGGACACATGTCCTCTTTTGATCTGATTGGACAAGTTGGGACTTGATGGGAATGGGCTCCAGCTGTTTAGTTGTACTGAAATTTGGCTGGTCAGCTCACGTGACCTCTAGCTGCTGGAATTTGTGTGTGAGCTGGGCTGGTCCAGCTGGGTTTTGTAGTTAAGCTTCCTTAGGCTTGGTTATCCCTACAAAATGAATAGTTTTTCCATAGGTGATATACATGGGCTTTTATAAATCTTGTAAGAGAGATATTTCTTGAGGGATGAATAATTATATTTCCCATGAGTGAGGGATTTAGTATATGTAAAACAAGTGTCAAAATAATATTTGAATTTTGTAAATATGTGCCAAAATAGCATTTGGGCTTTATGAAATAGTTGCCAAAATAATATTTGAGCTTTGTAAAATAGTGTCAAATTAGCATTTGGGCTTTATAAAATAGTGCCAAATTAGCATTTGGGTTTTGTAGGATTTTGTAAAAATATCGCCATTTAGCAACGGACTTAGTAGAAGTGCCATATCATAACGGGCTTTAGAGGTGCCGCATCGTAGCGGGCTTTAGAGTGCCATATCGTAAAGGACTTTCGAGATGCCGTATCATAACAGGCTTTAGAGGTGCGGCATCGTAGCGGGCTTTAGAGATGCCGCATCGTAGTGGGGTTTAGAGATGCCGTATAATAACGGACTTTAGAGGTGCCGCATTGTAGCGGGCTTTAGAGATGCCATATCGTAACGGGCTGTAGAGGTGCCGCATCATAGCGGACTTCAGAGATGTCGTATCGTAACAGACTTTAGAGATGGGCTTGTTGGGGTTTTTGGATTTTCCCACAAGGTAAGTGCTTTTGGGCTTTTTATAGAGATGGTATAATTTTGTGGCTCAATATGGTAGCAATATGGTGAGTATTTTTGTGAAAACCCAAGTTGGATAATATATGGGCTATAATGGGTAATATTTGTGAGAGGGCCCAAGGCAATTTATGGGGCTTATATATGGAATATTTGCGAAAGGCCAATAACATGGAGAATATTTGGGTAATATATATGGGGAATATTTATGTGGGTTTAAAATAATTTATGAGCTTGTGTGGGTATTTTTGTGAGTGGGCTAATGAAATTAAGGCCCGAAAATTTGTACCTCAACAACTATTCCAGTGCTATCTAATTTGAGATAATGAAGCTTGTATCTTATTAATTTTTCCTTTCAGCTATATACAATACAACGCTTCATGAATGGGAAATTCTCAATTAGAATATTGTAGGAAGAATGGGCCATATATATGATACAAAGCTTGTATCTCTCTCTCAATTTTATTTTTTGCTAATTAGATTATTTCTTTCAATTTCTTCTTCTTTTTTATTTCTTTCATAACTCATCCTTTGCTGGAATAATTTTGCTGAGTTTTGTGGATAAATGGCATAGGAAAAAAATTAATTGAATTCCACAACTATTGATAAGGAAAATAATTAAAATAAAGTTTTTTTTTTCACTCTTGCTAGTCTATAAGAAGTAATCATTATTTTGTGAGCTAGCGTGCCAACAAAATTATAATCATTGAATGATGAACACTGATAGGCCAAAAAAAAAATTTGACCCCTTGTGATTGAAATTAATTAATTAATTAGCCAAGTTATTAATTAATCAATTTATCATGCAAACGCGTGGTAGCACAAACAAATCACCAATAAACTAATTATGCAGCAGAAAATAAATAACACAGTGATTTGTTTACGAATGGGGAAAACCTAACGGCAAAAACCCCACCGGGTGATTTTCAGGTCACCACTCCCGAAACTCCACTATTATCACAACAAGTGGTTACAAGTAAAGGAATCCCAAGTACCTTACCAACTTACAGTTGAACCCTTACCCCAATACCCAATTGGACTTGTTCTATAGTGACAGTTCCCCCTTTTCATGCACGGCTCCCAAGTACGTGACTAACCAATTGTGCGAATCCTAGTACGCGACTTCAATCACCAACTAAGAAGGTTGTTGGCTGCAAATTTCTTCAGTTCATCCACATGATGAAGATCAAGAAGATGCTTGGTCACAAAACCCTACGGTGCACATACACAGAAACTTCTTCAAAAGAAAGAGATGAACTAGGGCAAGAACTTCGTCTCCAGTCACAATTTGCTTGAACAGAGTTTGCTCAATGCTTGTGTAACTTGTGAACTGTTTGACGGCCCTTAAAACAATCCTTTTATATGTATAGGGTTAGGAGAAAAGAAAGCCCAAAGACACATTCACGAATCCCAAGAAAATCATATCAGAATTCTGAAATTCTTAAACCTCAACAGATAGGAGGTGTTGAGCAGCTGTCAAGCAGCTGTCAAGCACACGGGCTGAACAGCTTCCTTAAACCTCGATACATGCTAGCTGTCGAGCTTTAGTAACTCTGCACTTTCAGCTTGTTTTCTTGGACAGACTTGAAGGCTTCAACACTTGATCTTGAAACATGGTTTCTTGCAATATTTAAAACATCCTAGATCTACCCAATTATAAGTAAAGTGTGTTTTGTCAAAGGATTAGCCAATTACATAAAAGAATGACATATGTTCTTAACAAGTGAAACACATATGTCCTAACAATCTCCCCCTTTGGCAATCCGTGACAAAACCACAACAAACAAATGAACATATGAGAGAAGTCATAAATCACTCAACTCATATTTACTTGTTGAATACAATAAAATCTATCCTAACACAAATTTTGCAAGAAGAGAGTTTATGGCAAGTAGACTTTGGCAACCTGTATTTCTAAAACACTTTAAACAAAACTCATCAAGGCATCTTAGTGTGAAACAGAAATAATAGATTGCATACAATCATAAGAAACACGTGCATAAAGGAAGAAAAGAAACAACACATGTAAGGGTAGGTGAAAGAAACATACATCCACATATAAAGAGAAAAAGTACAATGTATGTGTAAAAATGGTCACAAGACCTAATGTACAAGAACAATGTATCTATAAAAGAAAGAAAAGAAAAGATACATAATATCCTCACTACATCCCTCAAAACATATCAACACTCCCCCTAACAAAATGGTCCTATACTAACTCTCCCCCTAAGAATGACTACTCTCATATCCAAAACTACTCTCCCTTTTTGTCACAAGTGACAAAGGGTAAGAGTGTCAAGTAGACATCTCATTGGTAGAGCTAGCATCTCCATCATCATCATCCTTAAAAGCATCATTGTCATCACCATCATCATCATCAGAATTAGAATCAACAGAAGGTGGTGAAGGAGTAGCCTCGGGAGCAAATCCACCCATGGTCGCCTGTCGTCGAGCAATACGGCCAACACGGACGTTCACCTGATACAACTCCGTAGAAAGTGTATCAAGGGGAGCATCCATACGCTGCAGCTGTGCCATGATGTCTCCTAGAGTCACATCACCTAAAGAAGAGGAGGGAACGAATGTGGATGGAGCAGAACGGGATGGAGCTAAACGGGAGGGAGGAGCTGCTGAATCCGACTGCCTCGACCAAAATTGCGCCTCGCTACGTTTAACGATAGCGTAGTCTATGGCACACATGACAGAGAAATGGTCGGAAGAGGGAAAAGGAATAGAATAATGGCGTAAGATCCTCGTGATAGCGGAAGGAAAGATGAGCTTATCACAAGATGCCGAATCTAGATGAACATCTATAATAGAAAGAATGAAATGAGAAGGGAAGTCTATAGTAAGATGCTCAAGAAGAGACAACAAAAACCGAGCACGAGGCTCTGTGATGGAGTTGTAGTGAGAGAGTGGATGGAGTACAAAAGTCATCACCATGTTTATGAATCTAGGACCTTTAGCAAAAGGCCTACATGGTGTAAATTGACGATCACCCCAATCAGAAGGGCGCTCGCAGAAAGCAGTCATGAGCTCATCCTTGGACACAGTCCGCAGATGCTCACAACTAGGATAGTCAGAAAACTCTATCCTAGGAACCCGAAGCACATCTGCAATAAGTTGCAGTGTGATAGGAATGCGCGTACCTCGAACACGAATGAAGAATAGAGGTACTGAGCGATCAATCTCGTGCATGTTGGAGTAAAACTCCTGGATAAGAACGAGAGGACAAGTGACCAGGACATCACACAGTGACTCCCATTCCCAACTGTGAATGACAGTGGGTAGGTCAGTGTCGGCAAAGTCTGCTAGAATGACTTGGTGTTCCGAATGAACACCTCGTCTAGAAAAGTTCTCCGAGAATGCCTTGTGGGCATCATCATCATAGAACCAAAGAAAGAGAGGAGCAGAATCAGAAGATGAAGAAGCTCTGGAATGAAAAGGGTTCCGAGCAGGAGTAGATTTACGCTTAGGTGCCATAGACATGACTAACGTAAACAGAAAGAGAGGGAGAGAAAGAAAGACAATCAAAAAAGTCCCAAGCAAATCAAATATAACAAGTCTATTGAAAGGAGAGTACGTATACATAGGAAATGCATGAACATGTGACATGCAAAAGAAATTGCATCATGGGCTCAGCCCAATCCAAACCTATCAGCACACAAACAATTTGCACACATCTAAATGCATGACAATACTATTATAATGCTAATGTGATGCAATGCATGAGATTTTAAACTCATTTAAGTGAAAACCCATTCCAAAATTTTAACAATAACTCATCAATTTTGAAAAACCCCAAAATTTTTCAAAAACCCCAAAACTTTTCAAAAACCCCAAAATCTAGGTTTCAAAACATGAAATGCATGAAGAATGAGAGATTAGAAGCTTACCAAGTGAAGAAAATCTTGAAAAAGGTAGAAGAAACCTTGAGGATAAAGATTGGAGTGAGATGAGGTTATTTAGGAGAGAAAAAGATAGAGCTATCGAGAGAGAGATCGAGAGAAATGAGGGTCGAATCGCACGAAGAAGTATAAAGGACCCTCAGTAAATCTCGACAGATGAGGTGTCGAGAGGTGTCAAGCCATCTATCGAGGAAGGTATCGAGAAAATGGTCTTCGACAGATACAGGTACCGAGGAGGTGTCGAGGAATAAACCATCATATACAAGAACAAAGGCTCGATCGATCCACCAGGTGTCGAAAAGCTATCAAGGAGGCAGGAACTTTCTCGATCGATCCACTAGGTGCCGAGAAGCTGTCGAGATTGCGATAAGAAAAAGCTTAAGAAGCTCGACAGATAGCAAGGTATCGAGGAGGTGTCCAGCTAGCTTTTAAAAGCAGTTTTATGAGAAGTGAAAAACACAGACATGAATGCAATCCAACATGCAACTCAACCAATGATCCAATCAACATATTAAGCTCTCAAAATCATCTCTCAACAATAATTTCAAGCACATGGATCCTCAAAAACACACACACACACACACTAAACAAGTCTAACCAATTTTATATTTCAAAAACAAGTCAAGACAATTTAGTGAGCATACATAAACACATGTAAAACCTTGTGATGACCAAATCACATTGTACCTGCACATGTATCAAGAGTAGCAAAGAATGTTGCGTATTGTGTGTGAAAAACATTGCAAGATTACATAAGTGTATACATGTTATGACGATTTGAGATATGAGAAAATCACTTTAACTCACACACAATCATAACTATTTGATGGGGACTATCACCTTCGAGGTACATCCTATAACTCCCACATCTCCTAGAATACACGCTTGCAATCATTTTTAAAAGCATTTTTGATCTTTTTGCTTTTTATTTTCTTTGCATATTATTCTTTTTAAGCATATCATGCATGGGCATATAAGAGATAGAAAAGAGATACCCAATTATGTTAAGTTTTTGACATTCCAATTTTACTATGCACACAAATGTCATTGACACTGCACTTTTGCTATGCCGAAGCATACAGGTGTCATATTATGATTGGCGGGCAACAGTGGTGAGATGGTTATTTATGCCTTTCTCTTAGGATTTTTTAGTCCTACCCGTCAAAAAGAGTGATACGAGTGTTAAGTACAAAAGATAACTTAATCTTACTCATCACAAACAAGAGCCACAAAACTCACTTGCTTAGTTGTGCATAGAGATGCTCATCTAAGCTACAAAAGATACAAAGTTTAGAAAACTTTGTTTCAATGGCCATCCAAGGTACACATAACACACAGAGATTTTGTATTTTTCTGATTTTTCAATTTTTTTTTTATAATTTTTATATGAAAAAAAAAAAAAAACTGAAAAATAACCAAACAAAAACATGTTAAACAAAGCAAAGTATAAAAACTAGACTGACTCAAAACTTGAAAGCAAAACACACAAGTAATGCACACACAAAAAACAAGAAGAGAGAAAGAGAAAAGTGATAGAATCACTTGGAGCCCTTTTCCTTCCACACCCTGGAAGAACCTTTCCTTTGATTAAACCCTTGAACCGACAGTGAGGGGGAAGAATGAAAACCATTCAAGTTCGAAAGGAACATGAGGGCTTTGAGAAGATCTCCAAGAGGAGCAAGAGAGGATTGAAGCTGATTCTGGCTTCCAAATGCTATCATGTTGTTGCTCTGTTGAGTGGCTAACCACTTATAGCAATTTGGTCGAGTGTGACTGGCAACACCACAATGATGACAAAGATGCTGCTTCTTCTGTTTAGGCTTTTAAGAGTTAGCCTTCTTAGTCCTAGGGTTTTTAACATCTTTCTTATCTTGCTTAAGGGGTGCTCCTAAGATAAATTTACCCTTGTCTAAGTTCTCACTAGCTAATTCAGTTTTAATCTCATTGTTCTCAATTTTAACATTATTAGCAAGAGGAACAAAAACAGTAGCACTAGTAGAAGCAATATTAGAGGAAGAAAGACCATACCCTAAACCTGTTCGATCTGAAGTGGATTTTTGAATGCTGAGCATCTCATCAAGCTTCGCACTTGAAGTCCTCTCTAATTGAGTTCTAACTTGAAACAGCTCCGCTTCAAGCTTCTTGGTCTTCTCAGCCAAGAAATTGTTTTTGAACCTCAGTGCTCCAATAGTCTGATTAGCCTCATTAAACTTTGTGGAAAGCTCTTCACGATCAAGTTCCACATCATTGAGCTTCTTGGTGGTCAGCCTATACAGTTTCTCATGCTTCTCAGAAAGCTTGTACAATTTCTCATAGGCTGTATGGATGTCATCCTGATCATCCATCTTCTCAAACTTGGACTCCACCAATTCCTCTTCTTCAACCACATCTTCAATAATCCTATCAGAAGGATTAACAATGGCAGTGAAGGCATTCAAGATTCCGTCATCCTCATTGTCGGAATCATCCTCAAGCTCGATGTCGCTTAAGGTAGCAGCAAACGCCTTGCTCTTCCCAATGCTCTTGAGATATGTAGAACACTCATGTTTCATGTGACCAAAGCCTTGACACCCAAAGCACTTAGGCCCTGCGGGAACAGTGTACTGAACGCCATCCCTTGCATCCTTCTTCCCTTTGTCTTGGCTCTTGAACTGAAAAGAGCTGGATTGCCTATGGTCCTTGTCAAAGCCCTTTCCATTAGCATTCTTCATAAACTTCTTGAACTGCCTAGTGATGTAGGACTTCATCTTGGAATCTTCATCGTCGGAAGACTCATCTGTGTCACTGCTCTTGGCCTTCAAAGCCATGCTCTTGCCTTTACCCGACTTGCCTATTCTTGTTAACCCTAGCTCGTAGGTCTGCAAGTTTCCAACCAGCTCAGTCAAAGCAATCTTGTCAATATCCTTTGATTCCTCTATCGCCGTGATCTTGGCATGGAATCTCTCAGGTAGAGATCTGAGCACCTTCCTCACAATCTTGGGTTCAGGAATGGTTTCCCCAAGATTAAAGGCTGAGTTCACTATGTCCTTTAGCTTGGCATAGAACTCATCGAATGACTCATCCTCCTCCATCTTTATCTTTTCAAAGCTTGTAGTAAGCCTCTGAAGCTTTGAATCCTTGACAGCCTTTGTACCCTCATAGGTTGTCTAGAGGATGGTTCATGCTTCCTTAGCAGTTTCAGTAGAGGATATCTTCTTGAACTCCTCATTGGTGACCGCACTGAATAAAGCATTCAATGCCCTGCTGTTGAAGTTTGCCGCCTTGATCTTGGCTTCATCCCAATCGGCCGGCACTTCCTTTGGCTTAGTCCAGCAAATCTCGATAGCTTGCCACACCTTTTCATCTAAAGATTGCAAGAAAACTCTCATGCGTACTTTCCAGTATGCATAGTTAGTGCCATCAAATAAAGGAGGTATGATTAATGACTGTCCTCTATCCATGACAAACAGGGGTCAACGGATCAAACACAGCAAAGATTAACCCTAATCAGAGTGTGCCTACTCTGATACCACTTGATAGGCCAAAAACGAATTGACCCATTGTGATTGAAATTAATTAATTAATTAGCCAAGTTATTAATTAATCAATTTATCATGAAAACGCGTGGTAGCACAAACAAATCACCAATAAACTAATTATGCAGCGAAAAATAAATAACACGATGATTTGTTTACGAATAGGGAAAACCTAACGGCAAAAACCCCACCGGGTGATTTTCAGGTCACCACTCTCGAAACTCCACTATTATCACAACAAGCGGTTACAAGTAAAGGAATCTCAAGTACCTTACCAACCTACAATTTGAACCCTTACCCCAATACCCAATTGGACTTGTTCTGTAGTGACAGTTCCCCCTTTTGATGCACGGCTCCCAAGTATGTGACTAACCAATTGCGCGGATCCCAGTACGCGACTTCAATCACCAACTAAGAAGGTTGTTGGCTGCAAAGTTCTTTAGTTCATCCACACGATGAAGATCAAGAAGATACTTGGTCACAAAACCCTACGGTGCACATACACAGCAACTTCTTCAAAAGAAAGAGATGAACTAAGGCAAGAACTTCGTCTCCGGTCACAATTTGCTTGAATAGAGTTTGCTCAATGCTTGTGCAACTTGTGAACTGTTTGACGGCCCTTAAAACAATCCTTTTATATGTCTAGAGTTAGGAGAAAAGAAAGCCCAAAGACACATTCACGAATCCCAAGAAAATCATATCAGAATTCTGAAATTCTTAAACCTCGACAGATAGGAGGTGTTGAGCGGCTGTCGAGCAGCTGTCAAGCACATGGGCTGAACAGCTTCCTTAAACCTCGACACATGCTAGCTATCGAGCTTTAGTAACTCTGCACTTTCAGCTTATTTTCTTGGACAGACTTGAAGGCTTCAACACTTGATCTTGAAACATGGTTTCTTGAAGTATTTAAAACATCCTAGATCTACCCAATTACAAGTAAAGTGCGTTTTGTCAAAGGATTAGCCAATTACATAAAAGAATGACATATGTTCTTAACAAGTGAAACACATATGTCCTAACAAACACACCAAAAAAAAAAAAAAAAAAAACTATTATACTCTCTCTCTCTCTCTCCCTTTCTCTCACCAATTAAATTTATATCTTCGGATAAAGAAGTCTAGAACTACTTGTCCCAACTACTTAAGTTGATAAAAAATTAAACTTAGCATTATTCAAGTATTATTCTACAACTAAGGATGCTTTTGTAGTATAGTAGTAGTATTTGAAAGAAAAATAAACAGTATGGATTTTTTTCAGCTTCCATTAGCATACAATTCCTTTTTCTTTTTTATTAGATTGCATAATTGGTACATATTGACTCTTTTCTTAATTGTAGGACTGTGTGGGTTGTGAGCACGAAAAATAGCCCCGCCGAAATCTGTCTGGTCTGGTACCGGCAGCTTCTAGATTCTATGCATCCCAACCAAGTACCCAAATTGTGTTTCTTCTATTGTTTATGACTATTGTATACTGTTATAACTGTAAAATCGCTCATAGTAAAAAATAATGGAACATTGCATAATGTGCTGCCCTTTTATCTAGCTATTTCAGGTGGTGTGGCAACCATATGAAGCTGAATTAGGCCACCTGCCTGTGTTCTGTGTTGCAGGAAGGGACGTGTGGACGGCGAGGGTGCCGCTTGTATGTTTCTAGCTAGTAGAGAAACATACACCGAACCTTGTTGTTCGTCAGTTTGGGATGGTACAAGAAATGCCCCCAAATGTTAATACTGACGATGCCCTTCACAAAATAGACTTGAGGGGGAAGACCGAAGTGAATTGGAGGGACAAACATGTTGGCCATATCCAAGTATGGAATAGTCGAGCACAATTACTATGTCATGGAGCACGACTAGAGGGTGATATGTCGCCTGCTCATCCATACTTCCATTGGTACGGTAGGGTGACTTGGAGGTTCGTCGACCACACTACCGCTGCACTTCTTATTATGGTAATTGTTTCGACCTTTCTTTTCAAATTTTGTTGCTTCTTTTCAAATTTTGTTGTGTATCACCATTTTTGTGTTAGATGTACTAATTTTATTTACTTACTTGCAGGTTGCCAATTACAAGCAGATGTTGACGCATTATGCAATAGGCAATCCTGAGTACAAGCAAATTACAGCTGTACTTAAGGCTGTGGATCGCCTTCACCGTATAACTGCCCAACTTCCCTTGGAAGATACTGATGGGGCAAATCCAGAAGCACCAGAAGATACTGGATGACCAAGCACGAGCTCAACTCCTGCCAGCCATAGCCATGGTCATCGTGCTGCACCCCATCAAGTTGTCACTGGCCCGGATCCCCCTCCACCCCCACATGCATCTCCTGCCCCAGAGTTCCCTCTACCCCCGCATGCATCTCCTTCCCTAGAGATTCCTCCACCTACTGCTCATGCATTTCCTGACCTAGAGATCCCTCTACCCACTGCTCATGCATCTTCTCACTCTGAGATCCCTTCACCCACCCCACGTACATTTTCTGACCCCACGCATCTTTCACTTACTCCGCCATCCTTTGATCTCGGCATTAATTTCAATGAGACCCCTCCTGTCATGCACATCAGTCCCCCCCATACAGCATTGGTCATATAGAAAATGTACCACCCCATAGTGACTCCATGTCATTCATGCCCACTCCTGGACTGCATATAGATCCCATGACTACGGGTCTCACTCACATTTCATCCGCTACACCATCCTCCCCCGTAGTTGTAGGATCTTCAATTGTTGGGAGTCAAGCAAAACAGCCAGATGTGCATGTCGAGAATGAGCAGGTAGTTGGGTTACACTCACCCCCACAAGGTCGACCTAAACGCACAAGAAAAGTACCTCCTTGTGGGACAGGTGGTCACAAAGCAGGACACAAGGCTGGCCCCACGGTATGACAAGTCATTTAATGTAATGAATAATTTCGCGACTACTGTTATGGTTGGTATTAGAATTCATTTAATCCATTGTTTGGTTGTAACTTCATCTTTGCAGCAACGTGAAGAGCCTCACCAAGGAGATGCAGTACCCCTTCCCACACATACTAGACACTATACAAGACAGCATAAGCGTAAAATGCGTTAGTATTAGCGTAAAATGGGTCAGCACCCCATCTGAATTTGTAAATCATGGTATTAGTGAAGGGAACATTTATTCACATACGTGCATGCATACATGTGTGTATATATTTATATATGTCATTGTAAATAATTTGATAGATACTAATGTTTTTTCTCTTCTTTTTGGCTTTTTTGAAATCTGGGTTTGTTTCAATAGGTTGAGAAT
Source organism: Notholithocarpus densiflorus (assembly GCA_030021035.2). Taxonomy (NCBI): domain Eukaryota; kingdom Viridiplantae; phylum Streptophyta; class Magnoliopsida; order Fagales; family Fagaceae; genus Notholithocarpus; species Notholithocarpus densiflorus. Next base: position 36,828 of record JARYZH020000715.1, read on the forward strand.
GTGAAAGCTTTGCCTGAAGTGGGGGTGAGATCTCTTTAATTTGTTTCAAGCAGTGGATGCAAGGCCGTGCTTTCCTTGCTGGGATGAAGCTGCTCTTATGGTATGCATAATTGAATTTGATAGGTACACACACATGGATGTATGTATATGTATATATTAAATTGATATGAAATTGAATTTGATTATTGATATAAATTATTGTATATTTGTAAGTACAATGATCTTATCCCTGCGAACCAATGACCAACCAGCACTTTTATGAAATTACCATATGGGGGGTGGAAGTGGAAGTTGTGTTCTTCTACTTATTTCTAGATTAATATGTTAAGTTGATCTAATCTGTAATATTGCAATCATAGAAGGCTTTTTAAATGGAAATAAAAATATCTTTAGGGATTAGTCTATTTGAGACTCTTAAAATTACTTTTTTTTTTTTAATAAATTTTTTTTAAAGGTATAGTTTGAGTCTCTTGCTTCTGCATCAAGGTTAGTCAATCTCTTTGCTTCTCTTGGTGCTTCTGATATGTATAGGTTTTCTTCTTTATGATATCCACCTAGAGTGAAATTTCTTCTTTCATCATAATCTATTTCAACGTTGAGTATCATATAGCCCAATATCTGTCTAAAATTTCTCTTTTTTCAATATAATCTCCTAGTATTATTCTCTCTTAGTATTATTCTTTGAGGGTATTTTTTTCAAGTGTATGTTTTATGGTGTGTGTGCCATGCTAAATGGTTATAGTGAGGACTTAGAATGAGACTTGATTAGCTAAGAGTATAGCACACATCTCTATTTGTATTTATATCTGCCTTACAAAGCATTTGTTCCGTTGATGACATTTGTGTACTCTTTAATTGAAATGAATTCAATCTATTGCAGGCAATACCATTTCTTGTGGGCTGTCCGGCATGCTTGAGGAACTTCTTGAATCTTTTCTGTGAGCTTTCATGCTCTCCAAATCAGAGTCTATTCATCAATGTTACTTCTATTGCTGAGGTTAGACATGCTTATAAATTCTATTCAGAGCTTTTTTGCACTATTTTAGATATACCAGTTGTAGGAGACTTCCCCCCCTCCCCAATAAAATTCTTACAAACATATTGTACACTTACAGGCTTAAAATTTCCCTATATATTGTTGGATATAAGGCTTTGTTGGGATGATTCTAGCCTTATATAAGGTTTGGTGGGTCTCCAACCCCACCATCTCCCACCCCTAAATCTCTTTAGAGGACAACCACCACCTGAATTAAAATTGCAGTGGGACATCTCCTCTGAACTTGGGAGTGAGACCTGATATAATATCTTCTATATGATTGTAAATCACTATTCTGTGAAAATCACATTCCTTTGTTGATGCCGTGTAAGTTGACTATGCTGTCATAACTCAACAATACTGTATGTGGCAGGTTGGGCTCATTTTATCAACTACTAATGAGTTCTGTAATACCCAGTAATGCATGTCAACACAGCCAGTGTCATTGTGTTATGAAGTCATGCCCTTGCTTCCTGATCCTATAATCACATTATACATGCTTTTAATTTATGAAACAAGAACTTGATTTACTAGTTTTAAGTTTATCTTGTAATTATTATTACAAACTTTCATATGATATATCCAGCGTATGTGAACTACATGTACATATTCTGCTCATGGTTAGTATTACAATCAATTTTTGCTTCAGCTTAATGGCAACATGACTGTGGATGGCATTGACTTTATGTAACTGATACTTTTGGTGAAGAGCTTTATAACTCTTGCAAGGAGGTAAAGTTTGGCACAATGAATACACGGGCCATAGACTTCATTGGTGCTGGTGCTAGAAATTTTAAAGGTGACATACTATCTTGCAAAGAATGCAATGAATACAGTCACCATCTGAATTTTTGCAGTTACTAATGATCTTGTTTTTAGTATCTATTTGTTTTAAACTTTTCCTATATGGTTGTACTATATCTTGATGAGTTTGAGATGTTTTTTCTTAATCTAGACATAGTTGAGTTGCGCTATTAATCTAGACATGTCTATGAGGGCGTTCAAATTTTGTATTGTTCTTGTTTCTGTACATAAAACTGAGGCAAAGTAAGTTTTGCTGATTATATTCTGGTCAAGTGTCATGTACAAATTAGAATTTTCATCTTTGTTTTCCTTTGTTATTATAAAATTTCTCCAAGTTTTAATGTGTATAATCCCGATTATTTTTGCCAGAATGGTTTGCATTTATTGGCCAGAAAGCACCCCCTGGTTTTCCTGGTTCACCTTATGCCATTGGTTTTAAGTCAATAGTTCCAGAGTCATCTAAAATGGAGCTAATGAATGTGTCTACATATCCGTGTGGTGACACTTCACTGGGTTGCTCTTGTGGTGATTGCCCTTTATCTCCTGCGTGCTCCAGTTCAGAACCTCCTTCTCCACCCAAAAAAGATTCCTGCTCAGTTAGAATTGGATCACTAAAGGTAGATGCAGTATAGATTGATTCCTTTTCTTTGATTTTTTTTTTCTTTCGTTTTATATTGGTTCATTGGATGGCCAAGATTTCACATTTTGATGATCAAATAATTGCATGGACTTGGATGCTGTTTGTTGATACTTGCAGGTTACATGTGTTGAAATTTCACTAGTGATCCTGTATATTGTTTTAGTTTCTGCATTCTTTGGATGGGGTTTGTTTCATCAGAAAAGAGAAAGAAGGAATCGTCCATCTAGCATGGAACCATTGTTGAATGTTGCAAACAATAGTGAAATTGATATTGTCGTATATCGAAAAGATGGAAGGCTTCTTTCAGAGGTAGATTTGAATTACTTTTATGATATGTCCAGTACTCTAGTGATCCATCCATCCCCTTTCTATTATGGTGGCTGTTATGTTCAGTATCATATGGTGTTTCGCTTTCAGCATTAAACTATATAGTACTAAACTTGATCCCTTGCATTTTACATGGGTCTATTATTTATTTATTTATTCTCTATGTAGTCTATTATTCTTTGTTGGAAATATTTTCCTGTCAAAGAACAAGGGAAGTTTCTTATACTATGTTGTTTATTATGACTTACAGATGTCATGCACATATATTTAACAATGGACATTTCTTTTTTGAATTTTAGATATGTTTAGTGGTTAGTAAAACATGTATCTTCTAAATTTTTCCTGATTTTCCTAATCCTAATTATTCAATAGAAGAATCATAGGCTTAATTCCCAATGAATTTGTGTGATGTACAAATGTTATGCACGCTTGCACCCACATGCTGTCAACAGCAGGAAGAAGCAGTGTGGACACAGCAACCAGGTATATCAATTTTTGTTGTTATATACTTATAGGTTGATTATTTTCAGTAGCTATTTCTCTAGAGTTATTTCTGGTTGCTTCCCCCATATTTTCTTGTGGTAAAATTTATTAAAAAAATGTTTGCTTGTTACTTGTGTTGCAGCTGAGGCCAAAGAAGAAGATCAAGTAGAGTGCTGATCTTGAGGAAGAAGTGCTATCCATTGTTGTGGGTCATTTAATGTTTCTGAACCACGGTAGCATTAAAGAGTTTGCTAGTAGACCAGAAATCAGACATATAGCCTTGAACTCAATATATAGATTATAGAGTAATTCTATTTCTGTGGGTTTCTCCATGTAAACTAGTGAAAGTGTATCAAACTATGCTTTGCTATAACATTATTCGGTGACTATTCCTTTGTTGTCATTGTAACTTGCCAGGAATTTGAAAAGCTAGTGGTGTCTTTCTGTTTCAATTACGCTTGTTTATTATGCTTAATCTAGATTAGGGTTTTTTTCAATTTGTCTAGTGAAGACTATCCAAGTGAAGTTCAGAATTAGTTTTCTTGAATCTAATGGTATCCAAAAATTCACTTCATTTGTCTTGAAGTGGGTAGAATTCACTCCATGGTTAGATTTCGTTTCCTGTTACTTGAGAGAATACTAACAGGTGTATCACAGAAGGGCCTGATGGGCTTGATGAAAAAAACAAAAAAAAAACAAAAAAACAAAACTCGAGTTCATTGAACTCGATTTCTATTAGAACTCGAGTCCTACAAACTCGAGTTATGTATTTAGTACTAGACTTGCCGCAATTCGAGTTTTCAGGCAGAGAGTGTAGGAAAAAAGCAGAGCTGTACTCAAGGACTACAAACTCGAGTTCTTCATAGTACTCGAGGACTGGAACCTCGAGTTTTACTTTTTCATTTTTTTTTTTCAATCCTGCAGAAACACCAAACGCATGAACAGAGTAACACCTATGCAAAGCAAAAACAGAGCAAACAAGAGAATTTCTACATGGCACAAAACAAAATTTTGATCAAAGAAGTAGACAAGAAAAAAATTTAATCCAAAAAAGAACAAAATTTTATTACTATATACATTTTGATTACAAGGCCATAATGACAAGGCTTCTACTGGATCTTGCTTCGTGACTACACATTCCCTCCACAATCTAGCAATCTCGCTTCTTGATTACACATTCCCTTTAAGTTCATCACTTTAAGTTGACTCATGTTATACAGCTTGCCCCACCCTTTCGTAGTAAGATGTCTCTTTATTAGGCAAGTTCTTTTAGTATCAAAGCTCTAGGATCTCAAAGTTCACAACATATGAAATGCAGTCACCTAGAGTACTTGGCACAGAGTACTTTGTCTCAAGTTAATAATGTTTGAAAATAATGTAGGAAAGAATATCAAACAATGATGAACATAGAAGCAATATCCAACTAATGTCAATCCTTCATAATATAAACTTCTCCTTTAGTTTCCAACAGGTTAAAATATTATGATGAAGTAAAAAATTAAGCTTCTATTTTGATGATAAATCACAACCCAATACCATGTTTTAGAGGGGGAAAAGAATGGAAATAATTAACAACTAATTGAAAGAAAAAATTAAACATTCATAATATCACAATCTAGAAACAGGTACATTGGATATAGAACACTTCGATTACAAGTTCATTCAGTGATAAACAAAATAATAATTGTGCCGATACAACCTAGTAGTAAGTTCGAATACACAATAAAGAGAACCACAATTTACATCTACAATGCCATTCCAAAATCGAGTATCTGCATGCCTGACAAAAATTGAAATATTGTCGTTAGATACCAAATGCGAAAATAAAGGTACTAATCTACGCAACTTGGCTAGTTGATACAATCATGGCATTTTATATAAAAGCATCACTTACCTAGTTTGGATCATTACTGCTTGTCGAAGCCCCACGAGAAAGCGGACATCTTCTACAGTTATGCCTATGTTGATGACACAATCCACAGCTCTGCTTTTGTTGAATCTCCCCCAAGTCAAAATTTGGCCTCTGGCTTCCCGGTTCTCGCACCCCATCCATCTCATACCATACCCTAGACTTCACAGGTCGACCTTTGGCCTGCAACAGGTCTAGGTCACCCACTTTGGACCGTCCACATCCCTCCACAACGACTCTGACTTTGGCACCACAAATGCATGTGAGTAGGTGCGAATGGCGTTCTCCAAACTATAACATGGGTCAATATATGTAGTCGCATCTTGCCCCAAGTGCTGAAGAGCTGTAATTGCATGTGAACAAGGGATCTTTCGATTTTGCCACTTTCCACAACAGTATGTTCTGGCCACTAGGTTTACTTCATGACTATGGTGTCCCCCTCTAGAGCTATGGATGTTGTATGCCGTAATTACTTGATATATACCATTCAGATTATTAAACACATTTACTTGGTGTGTTACATATTTTTGTAGGTTTTGTCCATAGATTTTTAAGGCATATTTACTCCACACCTTGCCCTTTGAGAGATCATGAGTAATTTCTTTGTGTCGATCATGGAAATACGCGACAAGTTTGCTCTAAGTGAATTCCACCATTGCAGCAATGGGCAGGCCACGAGCACCTTTGAGTACTCCATTGAAGCACTCCGAGACATTGGTTGTCATAGCCCCATAACGGTATCCAACATCATGTAGCTGGGTTCACATGTCTAGATCCTCTTTCATTAGATATGTGTATAGCATGATGGATGAGTCAGGTACTTTCTTGCCACTCGGTTCTCAGTTTCTTCCTAAGGGCCTTAATTTCGGCTTCCTTGATAGCTTGCATGTACAACTCGAATTTAGCTTCCTGAGTAGCAAACCCCGCTTTCAAGGCCAATGACTTTAAAGTGGCATCTTGAAAATGCGTGTTGAAGTTGCTAGCAACATGTCGAAGGCAATATCTGTGAAATACTCGTACTTGTCCATCATCATCTCTAGGCCAGTTTGCAATTGCATTTTGAATACCCTTATGTCGGTCTGAAATTACGCAGATGTCCTTATTTGCTATCACATCCCTCAATGAAATCCTGAAGCATTCTAAAAACCACCTCTAACTAGGCCCTGACTCTTTGTCCACAACGGCAAAGGCAAGAGGCAAAACCTTGTTGTTGGCATCGGTGGCCATTGCAATCAACAACACCCCTCGATATTTACCATACAAATGGGTCCCATCAATACTAATCACTAGCTTACAATGTCTGAATCCTTCAATGCATGGAACGAAAGCCCAAAATACATAGCACAATATTGAATCACCGAACTCATCCCTGGGTATGGTGTGATACCAGTATCGGGTGCCAGTTTCTTGATCGAAGTATGCCAACAACAACTTTCTCAACTTTTGGTAAGACTCTTCCCAATTCTCGAATATCTTTGCAATAGCCTTTTGTTTCGCATCCCATATCTTATAGTAAGAAAGCTTATGATTATAATACTTCGCTTTAATGAAGTCTCTGAGGTGATCAATTATTGCCGTGTGATTTTCTTGCAACGTTGGCACAAATTCTACTACAAGAAAATCACAATCCATCCTTCTACCATCAAGGGCCATGCCAAGGGGCATACAACTGTGAGGACCCCCATAAGATGTAACCATCCATAGTCCAAGTTTAGGCTTCACAATTGTCCCAACGTACCACTTACATGACTCATCCATGCATTTCACAGACAGTCTATTTTTGGTCGACCTACTAGTCATAAAGTTTCTGTTATGCTTTGCCGCGTAAATTGCTAGTGCACATTTCACCGCCTCTTTATTCGAAAAAATCAACCCTGTACTAAAATTCATGTCCTCTTTCCAAGAAGAAGCAAATGTTTGTTGAACAACTTCTGGATCAACCATATTTTTTCAAGTATTTACATAAAATGATAAGGCAGGAGGTTCATAAACAGGGGTCGTATTTGTAACATGCTGAACTCTAATAGTAGCGTCCATATCATCTTCATCACATTCAGCCATATTATCAACTTGAGGATTGGGAGTAATTTCATGGTCATCAACACTCCCGTCAAAGTCGTCTCGCTTAATCCTCTCTTCGTACTCATCTCTATCGTCAAGATCTTCACCAGCATGATTAACACAGTCTTCATCTTCATCTTCAACTACTGGAAGTGTAGAGGATTCACCTCGATGTGTACAAACTTGATCTTCATATCTATTGTCAAGTTTGCTCTCAATTGTTGTTGGTGTCTCTTAAAAAGAGGGTGTATAGCCTCCCAATGTGGTGCATCGATCATCTAGGACTGCAAACTGTAGAGATGTAGTTGTTTGTACAATTTCCTCTACGCCGACTTCCGTACACATCTCCAAAGTGACGTACAACTCAAAATATGCTACTTGTTCCCATTTTTGCATCTTACTAAACATGATCTTCACATGTTTGTCTTCTGTTATCGCCATATATCTATAATTAATGCATTGATTGAGGACTTCATGTGGAGAATAGAAAGTAATATGTATGTCATGCAAAGCAGGGTTCACTTGCAGCTCTTCCATAATTTTTACTTTCAAATCATTTAGGGCTTTTAGCTTAAGGCGTATCATCATATAGTAGCACTGGATACTCGAACCTTGAAATAGGAATCCGTCATAAGGGTTGGCATTGCTAAGGGGTCCACCGTAGTATATATTTATCTAGATCATTGTCAACCTATAGATCATCAAGTGCAATTGTGTTAGTGACAAATTTATAACTCTCAATCAACATCAATCACAAAACTTTGCGTATGAAATGCCTACAATACTAACCTCAACCAAATTTGCATATACTCACCTCAGGTTACATACAAAAATAGTCATTACCAATTTCATATTCTTTTAAAATTCCAAATCATTCTAGGGGCATAACTTTCAAAACCCATTCAAATAAGTTATGATGAACAAAAATATTATAACAACCAATTATTCATTAAAATCTCTGTTACAAATCTTAAACAAATATATCTTGAAATAATTTATGCTAAAAAGACCACAAATACTATCTTAGGTATCAAACTCATAATCCATTTCATACCCATGATAAAGACCTAAAAGTACTAAATATTCCTAACAATTGATCACAATATTTAGTACTAAATATTCCCAATAATTAATCACAATATTAATTTAAAAAAAAAACCTAGCATATTATTAATCACAATATTTACACTAACAAAAAAAAAAAATGAATATTCCCAATATGTTGTAATAACATAATTAATCACAATATTTGGTACTAAATATTCCCCCAATACTAAATATTCCCAATAATTAATCACAATATTAATTTTTTTTTTAAAACCTAGCAAATAATTTAATCACAATATTTACACTAACAAAAAATAAGCAAATATTCCCAATATGTTGTGATAACATAATTAATCACAATATTTGGTACTAAATATTCCCAATAATTAATCACAATATTAATTTTATTTTTTTAACTTAGCAAATAATTTAATCACAATATACACTAACAAAAAAAAAATATTCCCAATATGTTGTAATAACATTAATCACAAAATTTAGTACTAAATATTCCCAATAATTACTCATAATATTTTTTTTAAAATAGCAAATAATCACAATATACTAACAAATAAACTAATCCCAATATACTAACAAATAAATTAATCACAATATTTACACTAACAAAAACAAAAAACAAAAATTTTCCTAATATGTTCTAATTTTTTTCTTTAAAAAAAACCTAGCAAATAATTACAATATTAACTAACAAAAAATATTCCCAATATTGTAAAAACATTACTTGTGAGAGAGTGTTGTTAAGATGAGTATTGTGTGAGAGTTAAGGAAAGTTGTGAGTGAGTGAAGAGAGGGTGTGAGAGTTGAAGAGACTGAGTGAGACGGGTAAGGGGGAAAAAAGGTCCCAGTTGGGACCCACATGCGACACGTGGAGGAGTGGTGGCCATTCATGAAAATCGAGTCCAGTAGAGTCGATTTCCATTAATAGAAATCGAGTCTAAATTACTCGAGTTATATATCCACGTGGCCAAAAGAGCGTGAAAAGTAGTGGTGGAACCAGACCAGGAACTCGAGTCCAGTGGACTCGATTTCCATACCCGAAACTCATGTCCACTAGACTCAATTTCAATGCCAATCCTACGTGGACAGTCCACCTCAGCTACTGACACAATGGGAAATCAAGTACATAATACTCGATTTATAGCCCAAAATCGACACTAACATGCTCAAATTGTTAGATAGCAAAATTGTTTCAAAAGTTTGCTAACTAACAAAATAGTTTGCCTTTTATAGTTATTTTTGAAAAAATGCCTATGATGTAGGGTGTATTATAAAATGATATGTTAAAATAATAAAGTAAGTTTTTTAATGTATTAAAATGATATAAAGAAAGTTTTTTTTTTTTTTTTTTTACGTTTTTCCCATGTGGGCTCCACTAAACTTTGGCAAGTAGAAAGTTTCTTTGAAGGGCCAAAATGGCCAAATACCACCAATTTCTGAAATTTTTTGTAAAAAAAACACTATTTCGGAACTATATAGGGAAATACCACTTTTTATGGTCTCGAGTTTCTTAAACTCGAGTTCCTAGGAGTTTTGCCACCGTGGCACTGCTAAGGTGGAAATTGGGCAATTAAAAAAAATTATGTGGTACTCGAGTATGGTAAACTCGAGTACCATGCAACACAATACTCGAGTATACCAGGCTCGAGTACCATTTTATAATAAAATGTTTTTTTTTTTTCTAAGGTACTCGAGTTCACCATGCTCGAGTACCATGTAAATTTTTTTTTTTTTTTTTTTGGATTATCGACAAATAAACATAAACATAAAATGGGGTTTATTGCATTTATAGAGTACTCGAGCTCACCAAGCTCGAGTACCCAGTAATTTTTTTTTTTTTTTTTTTGGGATTATCGACAAAAAAACATAAACATAAAAATAAGTAGCTTTTTTACGTTTTTATTTATTTAAATAGAAGCATTGTAAAATATAGAGATTTTAATTTCAAAATATGAATTTAATTTCTACATTAAGTAAAACTGTTCACTGTTTTCTCACAAAAATTGTTCACTGTTTTCTGCATAAACTATTTCTAGCATTTTGCATAAAATTATTTTATGTTCAGCATTATTTAAAAAATTGTTCACTCTCTTTTCTGCGTAAATTATTTTCTGTTCACTATTTAAAAAATCATTCACTGTTTTCTCATAAAACACCTAGTGAAATAGTTTTTTCTAAATCTAAACACCAAATTTGAATGCTTGTTCACTCTCTTTTCTGCGTAAGTTATTTTCTGTTCACTATTTAAAAAATTATTCCATGTTTTCTCATAAAACACCTAGTGAAATCTTGTTTTCTAATTTTAAAAGCCAAATCTGAATGCTTTTTCATGTTTAAATTTCAAAATGAACGAATTTGTCTTTCTGCATTGATAAAATATGTTTCTACATTAATAAAATTTGCACTCTGCACATCATGTTTACTGTATATTCGAATCTGCTTACTGCATTCATAAAATCTGTTTTTTGCATTAAGTAAAACTGTTCACTGTTTTCTCATAAAAATTGTTCACTGTTTTCTACATAAACTATTTCTAGTATTCTACATAAAATTATTTTCTGTTCAGCATTATTTAAAAAATTGTTCACTCTCTTTCTTGCGTAAATTATTTTCTGTTCACTATTTAAAAAATTATTCCCTGTTTTCTCATAAAACACCTAGTGAAATCTTGTTTTCTAATTTTAAAAGCCAAATCTGAATGCTTTTTCATGTTTAAATTTCAAAATGAACGAATTTGTTTTTCTGTATTGATAAAATATATTTCTACTTTAATAAAATTTGCTCTCTGTACATCATGTTTACTATATATTCGAATATGCTTACTACATTCATAAAATCTGTTTTTTGTATTAAGTAAAACTGTTCACTGTTTTCTCATAAAAATTGTTCACTGTTTTCTGCATAAACTATTTCTAGCAGTTTGCATAAAATTATTTTCTGTTCAGCATTATTTACAAAATTGTTCACTCTCTTTTCTGCATAAATTATTTTTTGTTCACTATTTAAAAAATTGTTCACTATTTTCTCATAAAACACCTAGTGAAATCGTTTTTTCTAAATCTAAACGCCAAATCCGAATGCTTTTTCATGTTTGAATTTCACAATAATCAAATCTATTCTTCTGCATTGATAAAATCTGTTTCTACATTAATAAAATTTGCTCTCTGCACATCATGTTTACTGTATATTCGAATCTACTTACTGCATTCATAAAATCTATTTTTTGCATTAATTAAAACTGTTCACTGTTTCTCATAAAAATTGTTCATTATTTTCTGCATAAAGAACTTTTAGCATTGGCGCGTTTATTGCACTTAAATGGTTTTTGTGTTTTTTTAAGTATGTAACCATATGAATAATGGACAAACTCCATGAAAGAAAAATGAATGATTCGTATAAATCACCTAATGGTAAATGCCTCGAATAATTTGAATTTGTAAAAAAGTTCGAATTAGTTGAATGTAGAAATTCGGGAAAAATCGATGGAAAATCAATGAACGTACCAAATCGTGAAGGTATACATAAGATGTACAGATAGTCTAGACTTGTTGAGAAATTTGACTTTGTTGAAAATACAAAATAATGAAAATTCAATGGAAAAGTATGTACGTTAGATGTACAGATCGTATGAATTTGTTTAAAAATTTGAATTCGTTGAATGTACAAAACCGTGAAAACTCAAGGAAAAATATTGTACTGTACAGATAGTACGAATTTGTTGAAAAATTCGAATTCGTTGAGTGTGTAAAATCATGAAAATTCAAATGAAAATTGAAGAACATACCAAATTGAGTAAATTCAATGGAAAATTAATTACATTAGATGTACAGATCGTCCAAATTTGTTTCCAAATTTGAAGTCGTCAAATGTACAAAATTGTGAAAATTCAATTTAAAACTGTGTACTAATGTACTAATCATTCTGATTTGATGAAAATTTCAAAATTGTTGAATGAAAAAAATCGTGTAAACTCAATGGAAAATCAAAGAACGTACCAAATCGTTGAGTAGCACATGCAGCACTGCGAACATCAGTGTAGCAATGGTGGACAGCTCACCCCCAAAATTGATGCATAAACTTTCCAGGGATGCTCTACATCATGGAAAACGGTGTATTACAAAGGGTTGCATATCTGTGTATTCACGTGAGTGTGGATGGGTACTTCTGATCAGGGCTCACCAGTGCCGAGCTGTTGAGCAGCACATGTAGAACTGTTTACTATCTTTGGTTATTTTCAGGGATGCTAATCGAAACGCTCTTCCCATAATCTGTGACTGCTGGTTAGAAGTAATAGCACATGGGTACTTCTGGTCAAGGCTCAACAAGTAATGTACGATAAATCTATTTTGGGTGATAAGTGTTATGTGTGTAACATTTCAAATTACACAAACAGAATATTGGAAACATCAACATATCTAACTGGAGGCATTTCACTTCCTAAGGTGTTTCCTACATTACAAAGCAGAGGACATTGTCCAACCAAAGTACAAGAATCATATGTAGCAACAAAGAACAGCAGGGAAAAAATGAGCAAGTGATTTCATATAAACTTAGCCAAAACTAATGAACAGTTAATCTTTAGATTTGCAAAAGTTGAATGTACTTGATCATCAGTTGTCAGACATTAACAACAATATTTTGTATTGCACAAAACGTGTAGACATTAACAACAACGTCTAATGTTCGTAGGTAGAAATTTTTGGAAATCATCATTACTTGAATCTGAGAAGTCTGAAATATCTCTTTCATCATCTAACGCAGTAACTTCATTAATAGACTTGATGGCTCGCTCTTGCGCCTTCCCCTTTAGATGCTTCCTAGCTTTTTGGATTGCATGAAAACGGTCTAATCGCCTTTGCATTTGATTGTTCTCTTGTTCAAGATGAGCAAGTATGTTGGCAGGTTCATCTCTAGGTAACTCGGCTAAGCGTGCCTTAGGAACTCGTAACCCATGCCATCGACAATACACCTCCAACTCACACCTCTTCTCGTATAGGGTTGACCATGGTGGTTTTGCTACGGTGAACTCTATTGCGGTGGTATCTGTACTTAGTTTTGTAGGTTTGCCGACCATGATGTGCCCGACGCTTCCAAGACTCTCGTACGTGTATATTGGCATATTAAAGAAATCTCTCTTCTTTCCAACCCATTTCCCTCCATAGTGGTCTGTGTATGTCTGTAGTTGTTGATTTGCTGGAACTTGTGATAATCCATTTGTTGAAGTAGATCCAAACTTGTTTCGCATTGTACGATTTGATGTTGAGGTGTTGCGACTCATAGCTTAGTCAATCTACGAAGTTAGTGGGGTAGAAATAAGATCATTATTGTGGTGCATTTATATCCTCATTTCATGTTCCAAGCATTATAATTTTAGTTATTAGGGCTTGTCATGTCAATACAGACTGGAAAAACACTACATGAACAGCATTTTAAATGTTCCCAATGTCATAGTGAGATTTAAAGATGTGGGGGGTAGTTAAAGTGTTCTTGAATAGAGCATCAAATTTAATTGACACAGTGCTATGTCCCTGGAACCAGGGTATGATTATTCATATATTTAAGTATTCTCATGAATGTGGATGATATGACTGGACAGTGTGTGAAATCGTGCCGAGCTGTTGAGCAGCATGTGTGAAACAGTGGCATCTGTTAACGCATGTGGTTCGTATGACTACAGTTGGCGCTACAGCAGCGGGTTGGTGATGTGTCTTCAAAAAACTACTCATGCCACAGTTGGTGCTACATCATGTTTACTATATACTCAAATCTGCTTACTGCATTCATAAAATATGTTTTCTACATTAATTAAAACTGTTCACTGTTTCTCATAAAAATTGTTCACTGTTTTCTGCATAAACTATTTTTAGCATTCTGCATAAAATTATTTTTTGTTCAGCATTACTTGAAAAATTGTTCACTGTTTTTTTCTGCATAAATTATTCACTATTCATTAGGTGTTTTATGATCCGGATGCTCTAATACCAATGACTACCCAGGAGAGAGCACAGCAATAATATGGAAGCATAAACAATGATAAAATAGATAATAAAGAAGTAAAATGGAAAAATAGATATATTCAAAATAAGGTTAAAATGAAGTATGGAATATGAAAACAAATACTAGTAAAATCTTACTTGAATAAAAACTTCAGTCTTTGACAAACTTGAAAACAAACTGTTGTCTTTGATACAAGCTTGAAAATAAAACTGTCTGAAGAGAAAGGTTACAAGATTACAAGATGGGGAGAGAGTACAAAAGTCTTTCTGAGGGAGAGGGAAGGCTATTACAAAAGGCTTTCTAAAACTTGGCACTTAAAAGCTTAGAATCTTAGAAACTTAGAAACTTGTCTTCTGTCTACGCAGTCAGTCTCTTTTATAGGTGAAATGAACCATGGTAAAGTAACCTGAGTAGGAAAATTTAACTCAAGTTAATCTGTCGGTGGTATGGAAATTAGTACTTATGAGTAATAGTCTGTCTACGTCTGTCTGGGAATCTTTTAGATCTCGAGAATCTATCATATCTCTTTTTACGCATGCTAGTAAACAATAGTAACTTTTGAACATCTGTCTGTATCTGTCTGGACTATCTTGATTTGTCTGGAAGCTATTCACGGGTGCTGGTGAATAGTGATCTGTCGCCAGTGAAATTGTGATTTGTCACCAATGAATAGTGATTTGTCGCTAGTGAATAGTTATCTATCGCCAGTGAATAGTGATCTATCTGTTTGTCTTTCAATCTGTATCATTCTAGGATCCTTAACAATCTTTCTTTTCCCAAATAGCCTCCTTGCTGAAGGTATTGAACCATATACGGCTATCCTGTTTGTGTAACTATATAAGTAGAATCCTTTGTCTAATTCTTTCTGTATCTCATAAATCTTATTACTCATGAAATTAGACCATTCTTGAGCCAGATCATCCGGATCATCAAGTGGTAAATAAGTATCTCCTGTACATTTTACTCACCTATGATTTGTCCCAAATTTAACTTACCCACCCGTGGTTTCATTTTTGACACTTAACCCACTTGTGTTTCACTCCGTTACTACTCCGTAACCCACCTCCCTATCAAAATTTTAAAACTTATATACATTCACCAGTAGTCTTGCCATAGAATCTCTCTTGCACCCCACAATAGGAGCTGTATGCATCCCTATAAAAGTAGATTTGTTCCTTGCAAAGCCTGAAGGTAGGCAAATAGACACACACAATCATTCAGCTACTTGATGCTCTAGAAAGGTATACTGTATGGCTAAAAGTAGATTTTATCAATGCAGAAAAACAAATTCGTTCATTGTGAAATTTAAACATGAAAAAGCATTCAGATTTGGCATTCAAATTTTGAAAACACGATTTCACTAGGTGTTTTATGAGAAAATATGGAACAATTTTTTAAATGAACAGAAAATAATTTACGCAGAAAAGAGAGTGAACAATTTTTTAAATAATGCTGAATATAAAATAATTTTATGCAGAATGCTAGAAATAGTTTATGCAGAAAACAGTGAACAATTTTTATGAGAAAACAGTTTACAACTTTTTACATTTCACATTGCTATGAGGGAAGGCAGCCCAAATGCAGGCATACCTTGTGTGGCTACAAATTTCAGGAGGCTTCTTTAGAATGAATCTCAGGTGTTGCGCTAGCCATAAACTTACAACTATGTTGTAGAATCTGATCTCTGATCAGAATCAGCAGTGGCTTGGATTTGAGCTGCATATTGTAAGTTCCAAAGGACATCTTCAAAAGAGGGACGAGATAACAATTCAGGAGCTATACATTTGTTTGTGATGGATACCACTATTGATAACGACTCTTGCGAGCAAGTGGTCAACACTATTGGATCCACAATTCGTCTTCGACCATCTAAATAATTTACGCAGAAAAGAGAGTGAACAATTTTTTAAATAATGCTAAACAGAAAATAATTTTATGCAAAATGCTAGAAATAGTTTATGCAAAAAATAGTGAAAAATTTTTATGAGAAAACAGTGAACAATTCTACTTAATGCAAAAAATAGATTTTATGAATGCAGTAAGCAATTTGAATATACAGTAAACATGATGGGCAGAGTGCAAATTTTATTAATGTAGAAACAGGTTTTATCAATGCAGAAAAATATATTCGATTATTGTGAAATTCAAACATGAAAAAGCATTCAGATTTGGCGTTTAGATTTAGAAAAAACGATTTCACTAGGTGTTTTATGAGAAAACAGTGAATGATTTTTTAAATAGTGAACATAAAATAATTTACGCAAAAAAGAGAGTGAACAATTTTTTAAATAATTTTATGCAAAATGCTAGAAATAGTTTATGCAGAAAACAGTGAACAATTTTTGTGAGAAAACAGTGAACAGTTTTACTTAATGTAGAAATTAAATTCATATTTTGAAATTAAAATCTCTATATTTTACAATGCTTCTATTTAAATAAATAAAAACGTAAAAAAGCTACTTATTTTTATGTTTATGTTTATTTGTCGATAATCCCAAAAAAAAAAAAAATTACTAGGTACTCGAGCTGGGTGAGCTCGAGTACTCTATAAATAAAATAAACCCCATTTTATGTTTATGTTTATTTGTCGATAATCCCAAAAAAAAAAATTACAAGGTACTCGAGCTTGGTGAGCTCGAGTACCTTAGAAAAAAAAAAAAAAAAAGGCATTTTATTATAAAATGGTACTCGAGCCTAGTATACTCGAGTATTGTGTTGCATGGTACTCGAGTTTACCATACTCGAGTACCACATAATTTTTTTTAATTGCCTAATTTCCACCTCAGCAGTGCCACGGTGGCAAAACTCCTAGGAACTCGAGTTTAAGAAACCCGAGTACCATAAAAAGTGGTATTTCCCTGTATAGTTCCGAAACAGTGTTTTTTACAAAAAATTTCAAAAATTGGTGGTATTTGGCCATTTTGACCTCTTTGAAGTGTGAAAGCCTCCAATACAATAATTTAAAGAACCCAATAGTAGAGAGAGAGAGAGACAGAGAGAGAGAGAGAGAGAGAGAGAATGAAAAGTAAAAGAAAAATAAGACCCAATTGGCGCACCATGAGTGTTGCTTTTCCGGGCTTGTTTGCAGCTTGAAATTCTGCAAGAACTAATACCATAACTGCCGCAGTAATTTATAACCAAGCTCATCTGCAATAAGAAAACCGACTAAATTTAAAGCTATATTTGACTTTTAGCTCAGGCATGGTTAATGAGAAAAAGTTAAAACAAGACCCAAAAGAGAGAAAATATAAAGGAATTTGCGAGTGTGATAATCTTCTTGTGAACACTTTTTATAACGGAATTTTCATTTCATTGATACTCGGTTTTTTGGCAATCAAACAGAGTACAAAGGAGTTTGCAGAGAGAGAGAGAGAGAGAGAGAGATTACTTTTAGTTTGGGGGGGTTTTGTTAAGAGCGAAAATGAGCCGTTAAAAATTTATTTAAGAGCTCCTTCCGCTATCATCCCGTGTTCTCAAACTTCGATAATCTGTTCACTGTTTATTGTCAGGAGTTAATATAAATCACCTGCATTTGTATGCTTGGCACTACAAAATTATCTCTTAAGTTAGGCAGATTCCGAAAGACTTGAAATGTCTGTCGACCTTTCTTTTTAATCTTTGCGCACAATTCTTATAAGTCATCTCGACAGAAAAATATACCCTGCACTGGATATATATTTCCTCTCTCTCACAATTGGTGGGTTTCACTAAGGAGTGGGACCCACCAAAAGTGAGAGAGGAGAAACATATACCCGATGCATGGTATAACTTCTCCATCTCGACAATTGGAGAGTTGTGATACTCGAACGCCTTTATAATGGTCGCCACTACACGAGATTTTTTTTAATATTTTTATTTTTTTGGTTTCTTTTGTTATAAATAGAGGATTTTTTTTTTTTTTTCTTTCTAATAAACCCCAACTAATTTAAAGGAATCTCCAGTCCAAGGGAGATCTTCCCCTTTTTGCCAAATATCACACTTTTAAAAAGAAAAAAAAAATAGTGTTTATTACACATACCCTGTTACACATCTTTACACACGCGAAAACAAATTATGATTTTAGTTATTCTAGGATGACAAATTTTACCATACTCTTTTCCACAACTATTCTATATGTGATTGTGGGAAAGAGTATGTGAAAGAGTCTAGTCCTAGAATTATTGAAGGTTGTCACATTGGTTGACCTCATGGTACATGAGTTAAGGCACCCTCTATGGCCGGTCCACAACTCCTTGCAATCCAAAACTAACGATGCCAAAATAAGAAGAAAACACTATTAGAATTGATAAAATTTTAGTACAAAATCAACTTCCAATATGAAACTCTTGTAACCCAATTGTCAACTTATGTGAAGAGACCAAGTCTGATGATTGATGATCCATAACTCAGTTTGTGTATTTTTCGATGCTCAAATGATAAGAATGAATCCCGTGATCCAATATGCCACCAATGCTTACCCAAGATTATCACCCACACTACCATCCGTATTTAGCTTGACAAAGAGAGGACCCAAAGGGTTCCGTCCAAAAAAAGAAGACAAATTAAACCAACCTTTCAAGGTTTTTCGAAATGACACTCCACCCAAACCAACCGTTTCATGATATAACACTGTCCGCTCAAGATTTGTTTAAATGCAACAATTAAATCTTCACCAATTTTTAAGAAATAAAAATTACTAACATAATACATTTTTTTTTAAATCTTATTTATTATAAATACCTCAAGGAAGAGAATGTTAATACTCATGTATAAATCTCAAAAGAGGGGAGTGTCATTTCATCCACAGTTTGGATAAGAATCTTTTTTTAATGAAATATTTCTTTAGTGAAATCATATTTTGAGAGGGTACGAACTTAACTGTTACGTTTATACAAACCTTAAGGAAGTATCTCCAAACTAGTTTAGAGAAAAATTCCAACAACTCATTATGTGACAACTGAAATGTAATTTAACTTATTTAATGAGTCAAGTGAATTGTTTAAACAAGAGTTTGACTTATCTCCAGTACTTTTTTAAAAGGATTCTCCTTTTGTTTTAGATATACAATGGCAAGTGGTAGCGTGTTTTAATCTCCACATTTTATTTAGTTAGTGTGGCAGTCTCTCGTTAAAACAAAAAGAGATCATTTTTAAAAAGTACTTGAGGTAAGCTAAACCCTTTATACAATACACTATGATAGTTTTATCAATCCCCACGTAATTAGTTAGATAAGATTCCTCCAAAATAATTTAGAGGAAAACTTTTTCCTTCTAAAAAATATTTCCAATAAATGCAAACTGTTCGAATGGCAAGTAAATCTAATCTAACCTTAATCCCCTCTCCCCAACTTCTCGCAAGGGTACTAAAAATGGCACACCCTAGCCGCATGCCCTACCACATCGATCTTGATTGTGTATATATAATTTAAATATGTTTAGTTAAATTACTAATTTAGTTTTTCGTTTATTGAGTAAAGTCAATTCGGTGCCTTTTACTATTAACTATGTCAATTTATTAAATTAAGCCAATTTCATCCTTGGATTTTTGCTCTATTTAAATATTAACAAAACTAAAAGTTCAAATTGACTTAGTTTTTACAGTTTTTACACTTCACATAGCATATGTTCTTTTTAATTTTATTAAAATTTAATTGAAGACAAATTGCAAAGATGAAATTGACTTGATTTTGAAAGTTAAGGGATGAAATTGATATATATAATACTTGGAAGGATTAAATTAACTAATAGTTGATGGACCAAAATAAGCTTTACCCTATAATTGGAAGACCAAATTAACATTTTAGTTTAATTATTTTTTTCAAATTCCTATTTATAACTTAATTTTTTTCAATACATATTCTATTACAATCCCCTAAACATTTATCTCTCTTTCTCTCTCAACACTTTTATCATTATCCCTCTCCTCTTTGATTCTATCTCATCAATGACAAAATCGACAAAATCACCTCCATAAAGATGGTAAAATATACCTCAATTTACTCATGTCACAAGCTACACTACCTATAACCAATAGCTACACTCACAGTTATCTTAGGATAACCTCTCTTCTAAAAAGAATTGTGCAACTAACACCTAAAATTATTGTCAACATAGTAGTCAAATTTTTGTATCGATGTATTCTAAGATAAATAAATACTTCATAAAATTTATAGAAAAATAAAAGATATACATATATAAATTGGAATTTATCATAAACTTAGATCATGTTTAATTAATAACTAATTGGAAAAATATATCACTTATGTAACGACCCAACCCCAACTATGTAGATATTGTCCGCTTTGGGGCCCATATCCCTCACGGTTTTATTCTCCCCCTACAAGCACACAGCAGTGGGGGAGAAAGCCTCTTACAAAAGAGCTCAACAAAATGCTACCAAGTTATAACTTCTCTCCCATGTGTCCTCTTCGTGGACTCCCACCATTCTAATGCATCACCTTTCAATACAAAAACAGAAAGGATAACTCATTGCTCATCACTAACCTCCATCGCCCTAAAGAGCCTTTCCAGCTCCTTAAGCCAGTTGTTAGCCTCTATTGGATCATTTGCACCCTTGAAGGCAAGACTGTCAAGCTTTCTAAACTTCTCCAGAGCACTAGTCGGATTGGTGGCTCCTACTTGATGTTACACTATATTGGTTAAGCCACCAATGGCTTCAATAATAGCTTGAAGATTAGTGGTTGCCTCAGCGTTCGATTTACAATTCCAGTGTTCCTCCTTGGTGGAGCCATCTCTCTAAGAAATACAACAAGGTAGCATAAGTACAGATTTTAAATATCCTTGAAGGACAAAACCAAACACACAAATAGTACAACAACCATTCCTACACGCTCCAGAAAAACACTATGAAAGGTCAAATTATTCTAACACTAAAATTCCTCATGATCACACTCTTGTTCCAAAATAATCTCAAGATTTAACCTCTAAGTCTTGCGAAAGGGGAGCCTTACAAAAGGGGAGTCTTGCAATCCATGGAATCTCACATCACCTAAGGAAGCACATGAGGATGTGCTTATAAGGAGTGATCTCCCTTAAATGTGTAGAGGCATTTTCCCCCACTACTGTATGCTTTAGGGGGAGAACAAAATCGTGAGGGGTATGGGCCTCAAAGCGAATAATATCTACATAGTTGGGGTAGGGTCATTACAACTTATGCAATAAAATTTAAAAAAAGTAACTAAATAAATAAAATTGAAAATATTATATCTATATTCAAATCAATCAAACTCAAAACTCAAAAATGATAAATACATGACATATGAGCTAAAATAAAATTTTAGCTCTCATCATATTCATCATCATACCTAATCAACTTCATCTCCATAGTTTGAGTCAATATCATCATCATCATCTTGCTAAATCATATCATTATCAACATCTTCTTCTTCATAATCATCTCCAGCATTTACTATCTCCTCATATTATTCTATTTCAACAACTTTTTCTTTAACTTTTATCTTGGCATTCAATT
The DNA here is from genome assembly GCA_030021035.2 of Notholithocarpus densiflorus. NCBI lineage: Eukaryota > Viridiplantae > Streptophyta > Magnoliopsida > Fagales > Fagaceae > Notholithocarpus > Notholithocarpus densiflorus. Next base: position 58,620 of record JARYZH020000715.1, read on the forward strand.
TTCTTGGACCAATAAAAAAATTTTAAAATAAAAGTTACAGCTTTATTTATTTAATACTTTATTTATAGCATAGAAAAGAATTTTGCAAACATTTGTAAGAAATAAATCCAAAAGTTCAAAATGAAAAAATAGAGGGAAAAAAGGGGGCTTAAGGGAGTGGAAAGACTAAGGGGGGAAAAAGTGAAGTGTCAAATGGATGGTTCAAATTTCGTAGGGATAAAGAGTAGGGGAAAAAATTTATAGACATGTTTTTATCCCTGAACTCAACCAAATAGCCTAAGGAGACGTTTGGTTTGCTGTGATATGTCCTTGATGTGATGCATATTACGGTGATGTGACATTAAGGTGTTTGGTTAATTTTATTTTTTCTAACATTACCATAATCTAAGATTACAAAATATGTCACGTCATCTTAATCTCATTACCTTCCTAAACAATGTAATGTTGTATTCTTGTATTGAGATTATACTAATGTAATATTACAATAATGTAACATTATGGTGTAATGTAACATCAAGCAAATCAAATTCTCCCTAAGGATTTTGTGTTATAAACAAGTTCAACAACCTGTTGGCCAAAAGTTAAAGCAAATTTTTTAGGAAAAACTCAATTTAAACCCAATGCCTATGTATTGTTTGATACATACAATTCACATGATACAACATGATTCATACAATACGTAATTTTTTGTACTATTCATGAGCATGGCCAATACATTGGAGGGGAAGAAAAACTTGGTCACCTCCAAACTCTTACTCTTTTTTCTTCTTAGGAGATATTATTAAGAGGCCCTCCACAAACACAACAAAATTTCACAACACCTCTCAATTTTCCTATCACCTCAAACATGGATCATTAAAATAAATAAATAAATTGCATGTTGTGGTTGACCCAGGTATGAGGTAGCATGCAAATTAGGAGATGTGAAATTGTTGTGACCCTTTTATTATCAAAGCACAAGACTGAGGTCACAAAACAAGAAATACCAACACCAAACAAATCTAAATTACAAAGAAATTATACTGGGGGAGACCCATAGATGACAATCTGCATGTTGGGAACACCCTTTCAGCCACAAAACTAAAAGTGAATCCAATTGCCCTTAAAAACCCACCACCCAGTTTTCAGAACTATTCCTAATGACACTACCTGCACCAGCTTGTCTGGGTTTACTCAAGGAGGAGCCATCCGTATCAAGTTTATGCTACTCTTCATAGGATTTCTCACATTTAACAAGATTTTCAGTTTGGGGGAAAATCAGAGGACTCTTGGTGGCCAGAGACAAAAAAATTCTACTGCTTTATAAAAACAGAACTCAAGAACTATTACTCCTTTTGTGGCCAAGTGAAGGTATAGGAAGCATGCCCCTACCACAATTGTCATCCATTGTGGCAGCTAGTTCTCTTAAGCAAACAGACTTCAAAAAAACATTTAATGCATAGTGTAGTATAACGGAAAATAAAATTTTCCCAAATCCAAATGAAGATAAAGAAGTAGAGGCATCAGCTTCTGTGCCTATAATTGACACCCAAAAACCAAGTTCAATGCCTCACACCTTTGTTCTTAGAAAAGCCGTTGTCCTCAATTCCTCCATCTAAAGGTGAAAACAATTTCTTCCATCTACAAGGGGCCTTTATTACAAACAACACAGTCCTACAGCAATATATGAATCACAAATAAATGTGATCTCTGAAGGAAGACGCTGGTTCAATTCATCCAGCTGTTCATGATGTTCTCAACATACAAAGCTTTTTATGAATAGTATAATCATTTTGCTCCTAGGGAGCTGATTTTTTCATGAACCTCTTTCAACATTCAAAAAATGGTCCAATTAGATATAGATGCTGACCTGAAGAACTTAAGTAATAGATCATATCCTAAATCCACAAAATTCTGAATCTTGATGGCAATTGCAAAATGAAATGCAATTCTATAAAATGTGTGCTAACATATTAACCAGTCCATGTTCTTTAATTTTTAGGGAGCTACATACAAGTAAACAGAAAATAAGTTACAAGGAGTTACCAGTTCCAGTTTTAGCTGAAAAACAGACAGATTGGCATTGATAGGAGTGATGAAACAGAAACTAATTTCAATCTCACTTACTGATCATCTCCACAATCAATTATCACTTTAACCACACTCATTGACCACTGTCATCAATACTAAAGAATGCTCTGTGTTTATACTCCATATAAAGTTCCACAAAGTACATTTTGTTAACAGACCTCATTATAGTTTTCTATGCTGACTGGAAATCAATTCAATCATGTCAAATTAAAATCTCATAGTAAGTGGAATGGAAAAGTAGAAAAGGAGAAACTTTGGCATACCTGACCTTGATACAAAAGAACTGAAAGAGGATGTAGTACCAATTACTTAATGCAATGTTAGTAATGAGTAGCCTGAAACCCATTGCACATAACAAGCCAGTGATTTTGTGTTTGTCAACAATAACATGCCACTAACACATAACAGACTGAAATAACTATTGAAAGGAAAAAGATATATAAATGAGTACTGATGCTAAAATGAGAATGGTACCATAAAGATAAATCTCGTTATGATTTTCCTGTTAGGATGAATTATTTCTTGATAAGGCTTGTTCAAGTATGATACCAACCAGAGGAAGGAATTACGAAACTCTCAAAGAATGGCATAGGCAACCAAGTTTATAAATGACATGTTTGAAAATCTGTGGCTTACCTTCCAGCATAATGTTTATGGCCACCATGGTGGGAAGTCCTTATTTATCGATGACAGCAGAATTCAACAAGATCCTCTGTTTAATGTCATTTCTAGCTTTTGCTGAGTCCATGCCCTGTAACATGAATATCACTGCACTTCATAGGAGGATTCATAGCTGACCCAAAAATTTGTCGAGGATCCATAGCCGACCCCAAAATTTTGGGACTAAGGTTTTGTTGTTGTTGTTGTTCATAGGAGAATCATCTATCCGGTTCCCTTTGAGTCTTACAAGACTAGATATAAGCAGCCAAAGAGCCAAAGTCAAAATATAATATATTATGAGTACAATACCTATAAAGAAAAAAGTAATAATATGATGACAATAATTCTTCAAATTACTATCTGAAAGACGAAGAAAGTCAAAATATAATAATATTATGAGGACAATAACTATAAAGAAAAAAGCAAATATTATGAGGACAATAATTCTTCAAATTACTATCAGAAAGATAAAGAAAGGCATAGAAGAAAAAGAAAAAGAGAGAGAAACTATCACCACAAGAAATGTTGGTTATATATATATAGCAAATATTATGTCTACACATTAAAAATTGGAAGATAACTGATACTTTCAAATGCTTTAGAAAGAAAATAACACATGTTTGCTCAAGTCTAGCGTGTAATTTTGAAATTAACAACTTAAGGCTTCAAAGAAAGTAAAGACCAAAGGTAAAAAATTACAAATAAATTGCATATACCACCACAAATCAAGATTTGGAGTGAAAAGTCTCTTCTTTATATTATCTTCAGATATTTCATTGAGACAAACACAGGCTATAAGCACATTTTTCCAAAATGCTAAAAGGAAATCATACTTTTCATCAAGGATGTGGACATTTGATTTTAGTAATGAAAACGAGACTGTTCTAAGAAAAATAGTCTGAAGTCTGAACAGTTCAAAAACTTTGATATATTTGCAGTCAAAAGAATATCAATATGTTAGGGTGGTAGAAATTGTACTTAGTCTTGAAGTCAATGTTTACCCAATTGTGTCTACAAACAAAATAAGCTAATTTCTTCACAGATTAATAAAATTACATAAAACTCCAAAAAATTATAGATGCGCTGTGTAATTCGCTAAAAGCATTCATATCAACTTGTGGAAAAATTTCAGTCTATTTTAGCATAAAAACCTACTTTTTCTATTTTACATACTCAATTTTCAAAACACCTTACATCAAATTTTCTATTTTATCCTACATTTCATTAAAATATCAATTTTCTTGATTTTTAAAAATTGTTTCTCTTTCTTCACACAAAAATATCATCATCCACTCTCTTCCTTTCCTCGAGATACATAAAGAAAGAATAAAAAACTAAATGCAAAATAAATAGTGTTAGTATAAATTACCTGGGAATTGTAGCAACCATGTATTTCTACACAACTTTGCATAACCTAATGTGGGTAAATTTTGGGTTTAATTGGCTAAAATGCAGTACTTTTTCTATTATACAAGCACTAATATGAGTACTCTAAGTGGTAAGGTAGAGGAGAGCAAGAAATGAGCCTTCCAAGTAACAAGAACATTACTACAGCTTCACAGACCATATCTCTATATTACAAATAAGGTCCAATTACAATTGGAAGAGGCTGCTCCCCCACACAGCCCCTTGGAGGGGGGGGGGGGGAAGTAGAGAGGGTTAGAGCCTATCAAGAGGAAATGTCATTGTTGGTACATATTCGTGAAAAAAAATTTGAAACCAAATAATACTTTTTAAGTTTTAACTAAACCAGAGCCTTGACTTTTTCTTTATGATGGAGTTGACCAACCAGAAGGTACACAAGGGATATGGCTTTTGCGCCAATGTAACTCAAACAGCAGGATTTTTTTTTTCTTTAATAAGTAACTCAAAGAGCAGGAATACCTGACCAATTGGCACAAAAGCAGGTGTTAGCTCACCCTTGAAACAAAATACTTCTTTTTATAAAATAATAATAATAATAATCACATGCCAAACCATTTAACTGTCAACTGTTAGGGCAAGTCTTGAAATTCTCAGTTTCCTGGCAAAGCTTTCAAGACAACAGCAGCTAATTTAGCTGTTAAGAAGAGGCAAATTCAAGTTATTATAATACACAGGGAAGACAGCCAATAAATATGTTAACAGACCACTAGGGATTTTTGTGTAACATACCACTATGGATTTTTACTACACTACATGTTTATACTTTTTCCATATAATTATGTGCAAGACTATGGGTTTAGATATGTAATGATTTTGTTTGTTCATTTTTTCTTTAATTCTTAACCTTTTGATAATATCCAAATGATACTAGAGGACCACAATTATTAAAATGAGTTCTTGTAATCCTGAAGCAAGGAGAAGCATCAAACCAGAGGAAAAAAAAGAAGAAGAAGCAGCATGGAGGGCAGCAAGCACAGTGCTAAAGGGTAGGTGCAAGGACCGGGCAGTCAAAAAGTTGGAACATGGAAGGGAGAGCAGTTTGGGACTGCTCTTTAACTTTTAGACTAATTAAAAGATGAAACAAGGGACAAATACTTCTGCAAAATCCCACAATTTAAAAATCCAAAAGATCTGTTACTATATTTAAAATTTTAAAATATATATATATATATATATATAATATAAATGTGCATTACGAATTAGATATATCTTAGTCAAGAATAAAAGACTTATTGGATGTTGTAGAATCTTCTTGCATTTGATTCTCAACCAAAAAAAAAAAAAAGCCTCATGCATTTGAAAAACTATCCAGAATAATGACAAGTATAGAATAGTCTCTAGTCATCCAGAGTACAACTTTTTTAGAATAAATTTTATTCTATCCTCCAAGCTAATCTTTTTTCTTTTTTCTTTTTTTTCCCTTTTTGGCATAACTTGAAAAATTTACAACAACAAAAAAGGGGAAAAATGATAGACATAATTGACATATTGAGAAAACAACAAATTATGTTTTCAACAAGGTCTAAAGAATCGAAGACTAGATCTAACATCATTCCAGCTTTTTCTTTCCAATATATATCCAATTATTTACTCTGTCTTTTTGTGCATTTGTCTCTTTTCATATGAGAGAGAGAGAGAGAGAGTTTCAATTTAGAGTTAGTACTAGATTTACAAATTCTTTATTACAAACATGGCAACTTGGCAGTGTCATGCTGTGTACTTCACCCGCCAATTCCACCAGGATAGGGTAGAGGAAAGGGAGGAGAGACTAATGATGATTTATATAACTCATTGGTAAAAAAGAGATATATTATGAAAACACCAACATATTTTCAAAAAAGTAAAAAATATCCATTGACTCATCTGTTTATGTCTTGTCATTCATTCCTTCTATTTCTTTTCAATAAATGTTTGATGCTTTACCAAGTCTTTAATGCTTTTGTCTTTTAGAGAGAGAGAGAGAGAGAGAGAAATGTTACAGTACCAAGTTTTTTACAAAATTTTGGTCACAAAGTGCTTGGCAACTTATGTGGCAATTCATGTTAGTCATTTTTAATGTGGTATCCCACTTAGTAATTCCTAAGGCCTCTTAATATTCATAAGGTCCTGGATTCAAAACCTCTAACCAATATCTTAGGGCTAACTCCAAGGGATCCCTTCCTGTAATAACCTACTATATGAGAGACGGGGGACTACACACACTCGAGGGAATAGCCAGATGCTCGAAGAGCTCTGAATACCCTAATTCTCCGAAAAATGTTGTAACCCACTTGCACTACTTTCTACAAGCCAAATGCATGGCAATAGGATAGCCTATAACATGCGATGCAAACAAGATTTTGTAAAATGTTTAGGAAAATAGCATTCTCCTTCAATTTATTAAGGAAAGCTATAGTTAGAAGTAACAATATATCTTTCTTTTTGTTTTTTCTTTTTCTTATTTGATAGGTATATAAGGAACAATCTTAATCATAGAAAAATTCTAAATACTAAAACGCAGGACTTCTCAACATTGATAATGTATAAATATTGGCACCAAAAGGCTTCTCGGGTCTTCAGATAGGACATTGTACTAAAACCATAAGCACATCAGAGTGCTACCTGCACATGTTACTTGGAAGAAAAGGTAGCAAGCTATAGTAGAGTTATCGGATTGTGCAAGTTACCTTAGCCCCAGGCCATACCTTTTAATGATATTGGAAAATAGAAATTTAATTAAATAAGTCTCAAACTAATAATTAATACAAGCAATCAACTTGCTTTCTTGGTTTAAAGAAGTTATCTGAGTATACATTTTTATGCATATAAATAAATATTCCAACAACCAACAGCGCCTTAAACTGTGTAAGTGCTTTTTCTTTGCCTTCAAGAGTCACGTCCATAAGGTTTGAATTTAAACTTTAGGCTGACTATTTACCTAAATATAACTAACATCCTTTTACCCAACTATGTAAAAGATAATACAACAAACAGTCATTGTAAGTTCCTGTTTATTCCATTGGAAGGATAAAATGAAGCGGTTGACAAAATTTCTGAGAAACTCTAAGTGCTGGGAACTAGAATCTTGGGAGAATTGAGTTGATTACTCCATTGAGCTTTTCACTAAGGTGTCAAGAAAACAATAAGAAGCGGGGATAGTAATTTAAGCACTGGGTGATTTCATCCATCTTCTTATGGCTAATCATGGCAATGAAACCTTCCTGCTTTGCCTCTTTCATACATCATTGATCTCTTCAAGACTTTCATTTGGGACACGTAACAACATAAAATATCTTTGCAAAGCAGAACTTCAAATGGACACACACTTTATTAGGCACATAAGGCTAAGATTGTTGACCACTTCACTTTCATCTTTTGGGCTAGAATAGTCAACTGGCTTTGAATTGATCTGGTTATATGCCTTTCTCATTTATGAGCTACTGTATAAAATATCATATGAAAAATAGAAAGGAAACAATTAAATTGAAATTAGGGCTTCTTACTATATTGACATAAAACTATTTATTTTTGGATTTTTGATAATATGGTAATCAACTAATTATTCAGAGAACAGATATGTTTTAAGATCTACTGCAGATTTCTTTTTTCCACACACACACACATATATGTAAGTGACACTACTAGATGATTTTGTACCAAGTACTTAGTAACAATGTTCCAAAATCTATTTGTCAAAAAAAAAAAAAAAAAATGTTCCAAAATCTGAAAAATTCTTGAGAACTTTACTCTCTTCAATTTTCATACTTCCTCACGTTTTTGCTTCTTTAGCCATGATGTCAATAATTTCATAAACCTATACACAATACAACACTAAGAAATATAGATTGGATTTAATGGCAGTTTGAGATTAAGAACACAAATGAATAAAGAGGGAGTGGTTATTTTGAAGTAAAGTCTTCTTATTCAATCTTATCTGACAAAGGTAATCACCCCTTCCCTTGGAAAGAATTTGGAAGGTGAAAGCTCCTACGAAGGTAGTTTTTTCACTTGGATAGCGACGAAGGGGAGGATTCTAACTTTGGATAATTTGAGGAAGAGAAAAAACTGTGGTGTTAACAGGTGTTGTTTTTGTAAAAATGATTGGGAATTGGTGGACCACCTGCTCATTCATTGTCCTTTTGCCTCTGATTTATGGTCCTTTGTATTTAGCTTGTATGGTATCTGCTGGGTTATGCCTAAGCAAGTGGTTGAGTTGCTTGCTTGTTGGCTTAGACATGTTGGGCGACATAGGACAGCATACGTTTGGGGTGTTATTCTGCAGTTTATTATGCAGAACATATAGAGAGAACGGAACAACAGAATCTTTGATGGGGAGGGGCGTTCTATCATCGAGTTGAAGCAAATTTTCTTCTGTCTTTATCTGAATGGAGGACTGCTTTGAGTGGTCTTGACATACCCTCTGTTTTAGATTTATTAGATTTATGTAATTTTGGGTAGACTTTTGCTTTCCTTGTACACTTCCTGTGTACCAAGGAATTTGCTATTTCCTTTTTCTTTTCTTTTTTCATATTTTCAATAAAGTATTTATTTACAGATCAAAATAAATAAATTATAAAAAATAACGAGCACCAAAAGGGAAGTAGTAATGGCCAAACGTATAGTGAGAGCAGAGATAAACTACCGGTAGTCCAAAAAGCATAAGCTAATACGAAATAGTGAATCTAATCACCTTAAAACATTTTTGGGTTAGGGGATCATTTCAATTTATCGGTTCTAGTTTTCAATGACCCAATTTTTTCAATTGGCATCCCTAATCCAAGGTTTTTACAAATCAACTTAAGGTTCCATGACAAAAGAACCCCTAAATTTCAAAATCTCCCAAACAGTAATCACAGCATTGTAAGGAGCATGATATAGCATATGAGTAACCTGAACATAATATGTAAACAACTTTGCTAGGATTTTGAGTTCATGCTGTAAGATTATGCTGTTCAATGCAAGAATGAAGTATCCAATTGAGTTGCAACTATTGTAGATTATATTTTACTTCACCACATCTATTCAAATTAATACCATTTCAAAAAGAAATATATAAATGCAACTTTATATATGGAAACAATTTGGGGAACTACATGTAAGTTTATGTTACTTTGTAAGTTTTGCAAGCATGACAAATAAAATTATAGTAAATAGGGCCTAAGAGAGACAGAAGGCATCAGAGACACACTGACACTCTTGGTTGACTGAGTACAGAATCTGCACAAATAGCTTCAAGAGCATCCAAAAAAGCACAAAGTTCACACCAGTCTTGGATGATAATATCTTGCTTTGGAATATTGGTTTGAAATCTGGAAAGGAGCAAAAACAATTTGGATGACATAATAATTTTTAGTAGAAAATTTTAAATAAATGGAATTAAATTATAGATAGACATAATATTAAATATATCTGTACAAAATGTTGAATACTCAGAGAAGCCAATTACCCAGTGTATTCTGAGACTCAAAACTCTATCCAATTGTTGATGGTTGTTCCTGCAGATGAAAAGATATCACATATCCCCACTCTGCTATAGCTCACTCATTAGATAAGAACTAAAGGAGCAAAATGAATATGACAGTGTCAAGCACATATAATGGCAATGATTAAAAGACTAAAAACAGAGTAACAGGCAGTAAAATTCATGAACCTATTACTTAATTTCTACTTCCCCAGAGGTTGGAGTGACACCCAAAGTGCGGACTGAGCAATACAGCTTGTTGCGTTTTCTATATGCCAAAGATATTATTGCTGCATATAATCCCTGAAAGAACAATATGAAGACCCCTTGGAATTTGAGTTTTGTCAAGTCCAGTGCAAGCTTAAAGAGTGCCCGTTAGAGAAATAGAGAGATGATAACCCTTGTGTTGTATGGGTGGTACTCGTCTAAAAGGGTCTGGAGGATTCTAGTGATGATGTGTCCCTACCAATTGTCCTACCAGTTGTCTTCAAGAATATGCCCTATCCTATTGTAAGAGGGCTGTGAACTAAGATTTTTCCAGCTCCTCTTTCTTGTAAACATTATTCCTTCAACATGGTATCAAAGCATCTTTTAAATAACGCAAGATACGGCAAATAGCTTCATAGTGAGTTTGATGAGGAGCATCCGTATTCTGACTAACCCCACCAACTGTATAAGTAATATCAGGATGAGTAACAGTAAGGTAAATCAACTTCCTAACCAACCATCACCAACATCATGAAAAAGATCACTTTTCCTGCCATCAAGTTCAACAATAGAGTTCACAAGAGTATCAACAGGTCGAGCAACCAAGAGACCAGTCTCAGATAGGAGATCAAGCATGTATTTTCTTTGAGACGAAGAGATGACTTGAGAAGAAAGAGCAATTTCAATCCCCAAAAAATAACAAAAAAGTATCAAGGTCCTCTGTATGAATTGTTGACCCAAATAACTTTTTCAATTAGCAGTACCATTGGGGTCACTGCCTGAGATAATAATATCATCTACAATTCTACATAAACAATCAAGACAATAATGACAATGGTGGAGTGATGAAGGAAAAATGATCAAGAATAGAACGTTTACCCAAGTACAACAACATTGAACCGATCAAACAATGCAGGATGAGATTGCTTTAGGCTGTACAAGGCCTCTTGCAAGCAACACATAAGGTGTTCACTACAGGCAATAATATATCCCAAGGCTGAACCATATACACTTCCTCCTTAAGTCTTCCTAGCATGAAGACATTCTTTATACCAAGGCATTATGTAGGAGCCGTTAAGAGTCTATATGTTCCAAGCTAGATTTGTATGACATATATGCTCCACCTTGAAGGGGAGTGTTAAAGACTTAGAGAGACGATATTATGGGCTGTACTCTTGTGTTGTATGGGTGGTACTCTTCTAGAAGGGTCTAGAAGAATCTAGTGATGATTTTTCCCTACCAGATGTGTCCTTCAAGAATATTCACTATCCTAATGTAACCACCTTTTCCTATTTAAGCAATGAATGGTAAGAGGGCTGTGAACTAACATTTTCCCCGAATCCTCATTCTTAAAAATATTGTTCCTTTAACAGTGCCCAAAGCAAGCTAGGCATGTTGCTATTTTTACAGCCTTGGGGATTTTGAACAAGATTTCACATCATTGTGAGAGCTATCAATGCAATATTGTCTGATATAAAAAATTTCAGAGAGAAACTGAATCACTCTCATTCTTCCCTTTGCCTTTTTCTCTCCACTTCTTAATTCTCTTATTTTGTTTTAAAAAACAGAAACTAAATTATACCATGAAGCTTCTCCAGTTTTACTAGTTTACTGCCACAAATGGCAGTGAGTCAAATAACCAACAGTAACCAAAATCCTTCTTCTTTTTTTTCCTTTTAATTTTCTTTCATTTTTACTTTCTCTATTAATCTGTTCCTGTTCAAAAGAAAAAATACATCCCAAACATATAGGAGTCAAACAAAATCATGCAATTCACATAATTGCAGACTATCTACTAAATACATAGCGAAACATATATTTCATCTTTATGAAGATCAATTTTACTTTGCCTAGCCCTAAGGAAAATCGTGAGGGTTCCTTCTAAGTTGATAGGATTTGAACATTATTTTAATTTTTGGAGAACTAATATGCCAACAATATCTTGTACCCAGAAAAGGGAATGAACCAGAGGCAAGGAAAGAATTCAAACTCCTGCTCTGTTACCAAATTTGTGAGTAGAGAAATACAAGATGAAATATGGAATGGAGGAGCCGAATTTATGATACAATCCCCAGTCCCTATATTCCACATATGTTGGAGAGTTTATTACAAGGAATGGAGAATAATCTTTACAATCCAGCTGGTGTACAGACCTCATCAGTGACACCTCACAACTTGGGATATTCTAGACTCCTTTAGAAGAGTACCATACACTCTTCTAGAACAACACATCATTACTACTCATAGCACATTAGTTCTCTATCACTAATTGCCAATGTGCTCTAGCTCTATACAACATCCCTCATGCATACTTACCACATAAGAATGAACAGGAAACTATTGGAGAGAGAGTTTTCAAAGGAGGAGATCATTCTGGTATTGAAGGAGATCGAGGGTAATAAAGCACCAGGCCTAGATGGTTTCATAATGGCATTTTTCAGAAGTGCTGGAGGGTGGTGGAAGGGGATGTTTTGGCTTTCTTTTCTGACTTCCACAGACACTGTGTTTTTAAAAGATCACTTAATGCCTCTTTCCCTGCCTTAATCCCAAAGAAGCACAATGCTGTGAATATGAAGGACTTGCGGCTAATTAGCCTATTTGGTAGTTTGTAGAAGCTGTTGGCCAAAGTTTTGGCTAATAGATTGCGGGAGGTCTTGGAAAATCTCATTTCTGAATCTCAAAATTCTTTTGTTGGTGAACGGCAGATTTTGGATTCAATTCTTATTGCTAATGAGTGCTTAGATAGCAGATTGAAGAGAACTATAGTAAACTGGATATAGAAAAGGCTTATGATCATGTGAGTTGGGACACTTTCTATTTGTTGGAAAGGATGGGTTTCGGGGAGAGATGGAGGAGCTGGATGAAGTTTTGTGTATCCACTGCTCGATTTTCTGTTCTGGATAATGGTTCTCTTGCTGGATTTTTTGGTTGCTCTCGTGGTTTGAGACAGGGAGATCCTTTGTTGCCTCTCTTATTTCTGTTGGTCATGGAAGTGTTGAGTAGACTATTGAAGAAAATTGAGGAGGGAGGTTTCATTCATGGCTTTCATGTGGGGGGTGAGTATTTCACATCTTTTGTATGCAGATGATATCATTCTATTTTGTGATGCTTCTAGAGAACAGTTGGTATAAAACAGGCTGGTTTTAATCAGTTTTGAAGCTCTTACTTGCTTGAAAGGTAACATGGGAAAACATGAATTACTACCTGTCGGGGAGGTAAGTAATTTGGCTGCACTAGCTAATATTCTCTGCTGCAACATTTGGCAGTTTTCCAATGACATATTTGGGAATGCCTTTAGTTGCACACTATAAGAAAATCTCAGTTTGGAATCCTATTTTGGAGAAGGTGGAACGGAAATTGTCAGGCTGGAAGAGACTTCTGTCTAAGGGGGGTAGACTTACATTATTAAAGTCCAATCACTCAAGCCCTCCCTGTACTTTCTATTGTTATTCACCATTCTTAAGTCTGCGGCTGATAGATTAGAAAGGATTCAAAGAAATTTCTTATAGGGATCTTTAGAGGAGAAGTTTAGATATTACTTAGTGGCTTGGGATAAGGTTTGCTCACCCATTAAGACAGGGGGTTTAGGGATTAGGAGGTTTGTGAATTTGAACAAAGCTTTGCTTGGTATGTGGTTATGACGGTTTGGGCATGAAGTTTCCCATTTGTGGCAGCAAATGATCATCTCTAAATATGGGGAGGATGGGGGGGTTGGTGTATGAAAGTTGGTAGAGGAACTCATGGGTGTAGCTTATGGCAGAATATACTGGCAGGTTGGAATAGATTCTCTTTGCAAGTGGCTTTCATTGTTGAAGAGGGCAACCGTATACAGTTTTGGCATGACTGTTGAGCTGGGGACCTCTTTCTAAGATTACTACTCCCTGATCTCTTTGAGCGTTCAATGGAGAAGGATGTTTTTATTTTGATGTATTATTCTCTCAACCAGATGGAGAGGCAAGGAGTTGGAACCTGAGGTTTTACAGCAGGAGCCTAGGGGGGGAGGGGGTGGATAAGATGAGATGGTATCTCAAAGGGAATGGCATTTTTGTAACCCGGCTTTTTTACAGGGAGATTCAGGGTGCTACTACTGTCCCTTTTCCTTGAAAAGGCATTTGGTCTGTGAAGGTTCCCAAGAAGGTGTCGTTCTTTTTGTGGACAACAACATTGGGAAATATTCTTACTTTGGATAACCTCACAAAGAGAGGTTTTTCATTGGTTAATTGGTGTTGTATGTGCCGAAGTAATGCGGAAATGGTGGATCACCTTTTAATCCATTGTGACACTGTGCTTATGCTTTGTGAGGAGATGTTTTTCAGATGTTTGGAATTCAGTGGGTTATGCCAGGAAATGTTGCTTCTTCTGATAAGTAAATAATTTCATTGAGATGTAAAAGAAGAAGTACAAATAAAAAACAAGGCACACAGGAAGTGAGCTAAAGAATCAGCAGAAAATATAAACTAACTAGCAGAGAAGTACAAAAATCAATTAAATCAGGCAAAGAATCCAAAGTAGAAACACCCGAAGCATTTTCCTGCTCAAACAGAGTCTAAAAGAAAGAAAGCATCAAATTGTGAATTGATCTTTCAGTCCCTTCAAAGGTACACACATTCCTTTCCCTCCAAATACCCCATATGAGGCAATGAGGGATCATACTCCAAATCACCGTACTTCTGTTTCTGTTGAACTTACCAGACCAGCTAGCTAGAAGCTCCACAACACCACACGCATGACCCAATGAACCCCAAATAGTGAACATTCCATATTCCACAACTCTCGAGCTATAGGGTAGTGTATGAGTAAGTGATCAATAGTCTCCCCATTCTGCTTACACATACAGCACCAATGTACCACAACCACTTGCCACCTCCTCAAATTATCAACAGTCAAAATTTTCCCCAACGACACAGTCCAAAATGAAGAAACTAACCTAGAGAAATTGGTTTGGTAAACATGACTCACATATTTGGAACATGGTACTGGCTTGTTTGATGTGCCTTATTTGGAAGGAGCATAATAAATGTACTTTTGAAGATATGTACAGCTCCTTGGATCAATTGAAAACTTTGCTTGCTCGTACTATTTTTGATTGGTCACAGATTTGGGGTTTCACACATTGGTGTTTCCGAGTTGCTGGGGACAGCAGCAGTGCCGGAATCGGAACTATGTGCCTCTGCCCTCAACGTCAACCCTCTTCATGTCGCCTCAGTGGTCACACCTTCTGTCAGGATAGAGGGAGATCACTACGACGAAGTGGCAAGTGCGACGGAGGCTTCCAAGTTTGGTTTCATCAGTGAGGCGGTGACCAATCGGGGCACAGAGGACGAGAATCGGACTCCAATGGCTGGTGATTCGAGTGTAGGGCTGACGGCGAGGCCGATGGGGACTGGGACTATTGTCTCATCGGCATCAAGGTGCCAATCAAAATCAATTTTCTCCTTTGTCGGGCCTGGGTAGCGAGAAGGGCTTTTGTTTTGGGGAGAGAGATAATCCCACGAAAGTATCAAGTGAGAAGGGAGAAAATGGAGCAATCCCCATGCTGAGTTAGTGTCGTCGAGCTACTTGGATGGGGAAGAGCTGTTACAGGATGGTTCTGAGCATTTTTTGCTTCAGTGGAAGCACAGTGAAGCTAATCCTAGTGGTTTTTTTCACGGGGAGGAAGAGAGTGGCTTATTGGAGTGTTCTCCTTTATCTAAGTGGGATCCCAATGAACAAAAGGAGTTGGAGGTGATCCAAGAAGTTGATGAGGGAGCGGTGCAGGGGTCAGAGGTGAAAAATTCGAAATGGGTATGTAGCCTGATGAAAAGTTTCTGCAGAATTGTGGGTTTTCCTATTGTTAAACACGGAGATCAATGTCTGGCTTTGTTTCGTCTCCTTGAACAAGACTGCATTGATTTTGTAAACGTTGGGAATTCTAAAGGAATTGTAAACTCAAGGCAGAAAGGGCTTAGGGAACTCAAAGGTTTGATTTCTTCAATTAATTATGATGGGGTGTCATCTAAGGGGAGGAACAAAGATTCTTCAGAAGGTACGGGGGGGATTACTAGTTTTAAATGAGTTCACGGCTTGTATCTTGGAATGTTAGGGGATTAAACAATCCTCAAAAGCGAGAGGTATGTAAAAATCTTCTCAAGGAGTGGAAGTGTGATGTTTTCTATCAAGAAACTAAGCTGTCTTCTTTAAACTCTTCTGTTGTTCGAAGCCTTTGGGGTAGTCCATTCCTAGATTGGGTTGCTCTGGATGCAGTCAACACTGCAGTGGGGGTGTTACTGGTTTGGGACAAGAGAACTTATGAAAAAGTTGACTATGCTATTGGTTAGTTTTCTATTAACGTTTTATTGAAGGGACGTTTTATTGAAGGGGGTTGTGGATGATTTTGTATGGGCATGTTCAGGGGTGTATGGTCCCAATGATGATAGTCAACGAGGTGCTCTGTGGGAGGAGCTTACAAGGATGCACTCTAGGTGGAATACAGCATGATGTGTGATTGAGAATTTCAATATCATTCGATATCCGAGTGAGAGATTTGGTTGTGAGGTCTTTGGTCCGGCTATGTTTGCTTTTTCAAATTTCATTGAGGCTAACTACCATGTGGACTTACCTCTTGAAGGGGCTTCGTTTACTTAGTTTAGAGATTCGGGGACAGATTGTATGTCAAGAATTGATAGAACCTTGGCATCAGTGGATTGGGTAGATCATTTTGGAATCGTGTCTCAAAGGGGTACTCCCTCGTGTAGTTTCTGATCACTGCCCTCTTGGCTGGTAGTGTTAATAAAGGTCGAAGTGCCTTTAAATTTGAAAATATGTGGCTGAAAGAAGAGGGTTTTGTAGAGAGAGTTAGGCAATGGTGGAATGGGTATTGTTTTTTGGGTTCTCCAAGCTTTATTTTGGCTCGTAAATTAAAAGCTCTCAAAGAAGACTTGAAAAAGTGGAATAACGAGGAATCTGGGGATTTGGCGTTTAGGAAGAAATGTCTTTTATCTAAATTGTTGGGTTTGGATGCTAGGGAGGACTTATCGGGTCTTTCGCAAGAGGAACAAACTCGTCGTATTCAGATTAAAGGTGAGATTGCACATTTAGCGTCTTTGGAGGAGATTCCTTGGAGGCAAAACTCCCGGATATTGTTTGTGAAGGAGGGGGACAATAATACTCGCTTTTTTCATCGGGTAGCAAACTCTCATAGAAGAACTAATCATATTCGAGGTATAGAGGTGGATGGTATCCTCTATAAGGATGAGGAAGAGGTGCAATCTAAGGTGGTTCATTTTTATCAGCGTTTGTACACTAAGTCAGATACTTGGCGTCCTTCTATGGACGGATTGGAGTTTGCTAGTATTGAGAAGGATAAGCGGCTTGTTCTTGAGAGGGATTTCACTAAGGAGGAAGTGGTAAAGGTTCTTCAAGAAATAGAGGGTGATAAAGCTCCAAGTCCTGACGGTTTCACTATGGCCTTTTTTCAAAAATGCTAGAGTGTAGTGGAAAAAGATGCTATGGCCTTCTTTGAGCATTTCCATCGGAGCTCAAAGTTTGAACGGTATTTGAATGCTTCTTTTCTATCTTTTCTATCTTTGATTCCCAAGAAAAATAATGCATTGAATATCAAAGATTTTCGGCCTATCAGCTTAGTGGGCAGTGTGTGTATAAGCTTTTGTCTAAGGTTTTGGCTAACAAATTGAGGTTGGTGCTAGATAAACTCATTTCGGAATCACAAAATTCTTTTGTTGGTAGTAGACAGATTTTGGATTCAGTACTTATTGCTAATGAATGTTTAGAAAGTAGATTGAAGTGTCATACTCTGGGGGTGGTGTGTAAGTTAGACATTGAAAAAGCATATAATCATGTGAATTGGGATACTTTGTTCTATTTATCGGAGAGGATGGGCTTTGGGGTTAGATGGAGGAGATGGCTAAAGACGTGTGTCACTACCGTTCGCTTCTCAGTTTTGGTTAATGGATCTCCTGTTGGTTTCTTTGGTAGCTCTAGAGGTTTAAGACAATGTGATCCATTGTCTCCCCTTCTCTTTCTTTTGATTATGGAGGTTTTAAGTCGAATCCTGAAGAAAATTGAGGAAGGTGGTCTCATTCAGGGTTTTCATATAGGTCCTATTAATTCTACTAGTATCCGTATTTCTCATCTATTATTTGCTGATGACACCATCCTTTTCAGTGATGCCTCTAGAGAGCAGATGCTTTCTATTAGGCTGGTTTTGACTTGTTTACAAGCTTTTACTGGTTTAAAGGTGAATGTGGGGAAGAGTGAAATTGTCCCTATTGGGGAGGTAAGCAACATTCAGACTTTGGCTAATATTCTTCAATGCAGGGTGGGCAGTTTGCCTATGATTTATTTGGGTATGCCATTGGGAACTTTGTATAAAACAGCCTCTATTTGGAATCCAATTCTTGAGAGGATGGAAAAGAAGCTTTCGGGCTGGAAGCGGCTTTATTTGTCAAAGGGTGGTAGACTCACTTTGTTGAAAAGTACCCTGTCAAGCCTTCCAACCTATTATCTTTCCCTTTTTACTATTCCTAAAGCTGTGGCGACTAGATTGGAACATATTCAGAGGAATTTTTTGTGGGTTTCTTCAGTTGAGTGTTTCAAATACCCCTTGGTGGCTTGGGAAAAGGTTTGCTTACTGCGTGAGTTGGGTGGTTTGGGAATTCGAAATTTGGTGTCCTTTAATCAGGCCCTATTAGGGAAATGGCTTTGGAGGTATGGTCATGAAATCACTCATCTGTGGCGGAGGGTCATAGCCATGAAATATGGGGAGGGGAAAGGGGGTTGGTGTACTAGAGTTTGTAGAAGGGCTCATGGTTGTGGTTTATGGCGGAGGCGGAGTATTAGTGAAGGGTGGGAAATCTTTTCTAAGCATTTGTCGTTTGTGGTGAGGGATGGTTCTCGTATTCTTTTTTGGCATGATAAGTGGACTGGGGAGGATTCTCTTAAGACTCTTTATCCTCAGTTATTTATGTGTTCAGCCAATAAGGAAGCTTATATTTCTGAAGTGTTAAGCCCTCCAATTGATGATAATGATAGAGTGTGGAATTTAAGATTTTATAGGGAATTCAATGATTGGGAGTTAGCGGCTTCCTACTCCCTACTTCACTTCATCCAAACCCAGATTCCTAAGGGTGGAGGGTGTGACAGTCTTTGTTGGGGTCTTAATGGAAGTGAGAAGTTTGATATTCGGTCTTTTTATCATAAGATTCGAAATGCAACTCCTTCTACTTTCCCTTGGAAGGGCATTTGGAAAGTTAAGGTTCCTAAAAGGGTAGCATTCTTTATGTGGACAGCAGCTCGTGGTCAGATTTTAACTTTGGATAACCTTATGTTTCGTGGTCGCCCTTTGGTGAATCGTTGTTGTATGTGCTGTTGTAATGAGGAATCTGTGGATCACTTGTTACTTTCTTGTCCAATAGCTCATTCTTTGTTGACGTATATGCTTCGGTTGTTTGGGATTGATTGGGTCATGCCAGGCTCAGTTGTGGACTTATTATTTTGTTGGTATCATTAGCTTGGGAAGCATAGTTCTGATATTTGGAATTTGGTTCCAGGCCGTTTAATGTGGACTATTTGGACTAAACGGAATCAGCGTTCTTTTGAGGATAATGGGAAAACTGTGGTTCAGTTACTAGATTTATGCCAACGAACCCTCTTTGATTGGTCTCGGTGTTGGGGTCTCTCAAATTGTTCTACCCTTATAGATTTTCTTGTGTCTATTAGAATAGCTTAGTGGCTGCTTGTGTCTTTATGTTTCTTATTACTCTTTGTTCACTATCTTGAACTCTTTGTGTTTTTCTTGCTATTCATTTTTCAATAATATTTTCTTCTTACTTATCAAAAAAAAAAAAGTTTCTCTTAGATTTTCCTTTAAAGCTTATGCTCTTTTTTGACATTCTGTGCTCATCATCGCAAATATAAAGTATATTTGATTTTTAATAAAATTGCATTACTTATCAAAAAAATATATAAATAAATAAACTGGCCACCAAAACATATATTTGATTTTCAATAAAATTGCATTACATACTTCATCCAGCACTATATTCTATTTCACTAACTACAATATGCATGAATGGGGCAATCTAGCAATATGTCTGACCTCATATATTAATTAACAAAATTAGGTCATTTAGCATGTAGTACCTTCGGAGGCGGTTTAACAGTCTTTTTCGTTGCAATGAGAAACTTTCCTTCTGGTTCTATCCGATGAAATGTTACTGAAAAGAAAAAACAAAAACAAAAACAAAAAAGCACCGATTCTAGTTATATTTGGCTTTGAGTATAACTCATTTGCTACATGCATAGGAAGTAAACAAATAAACCCCACACTGCTTAGCACAATGATAAACAAATAACTATACCTCTCACAAACATTGCAGGCAACATGCCCAGCTTAGAGATAGAAAAATATCCAGGAAAATAAATGGAGGTAAAAATATAAGTTTTGCCATGAACTGTGTTAGATTCCAATTTGGTGCTTGAACTATCAATTGGTTCAGCTGGACCTTGAAATTTCGAAAAACCTCAAAGTTACCATTACACTACCTTATTGTTAATATTCAAATGACAATTGTTAATGTGGTAAAAGTTTTTTCTACACATCCTTATAATGCTTATATGGCACATCAAGCCACATGCTGGTCTTAGTGTCATACACAATCAGAACATAAGGAGATAAATTAAGGTTTATGGAAAAGGAACTTGATGCTGAAATCATAGAGAAAATAATTTATGTAATTTTGAAGGATTAAAAGCTATAGAAAAGTCAAGGTGTTTAAATAGGCATACAAGTTACTACTTGATGGTGATTATTAAGTAGCCTACACCAAAGTTAATAAGAAAGTGAAAAAAGAATCAATCAACTAATTGTTCCAAAAGTAAAAAAGGAAAAGAAAATAGGCCCTCACTCAATGCATACTTATCATAATTCAGAAATAAAAATGAAAAACAAAAAAAGACTGGCCAAATTATCTCCGATTTAATTCCTTTACCTTTGTCACCAGCTTGCCACTGCATTAAGGTCATGTATTCTTTAAGCCCTTCTAGAAC
>JARYZH020000716.1:0-79303 GCA_030021035.2 Notholithocarpus densiflorus
ATTTTTTCAAAGTGGAATAGGAACACCCTGGACAAAATTCCTGGAGTTGCCACTGGTCTTAGCACATGCTTTGTGTTTCATTCTATCATTCCGTCATCTTGTTTTATTGTGCAGGGTGAACTCCAAACCATATGTCATTTGGGAAAGCACATCATGCACAACAGGGAGTGATCATGCAAAAGATTTTGGCACCATGATTGGAACATTGTGAGGGGTCAGTTGCATCTCCAAAGCTGTCTGCAGAATTCAGGAGCAGTGCATGTTGCAAAATGTTTGACATTAAACTTTAAGATTTGAATTTACATAGTTGTCTTTGCCTTGCGAATCAGCTCTAATTTATATGTTAAGTAATTGGTAACTCTTGCATCTTAGCAGATGTACTTTCTTGGAGTAGATGGGACTTGGAAAAACCTTCAGTGATATTGATATAAGGTAATGCAATTTGATTCAACACAAATATTGGTTTGTTGTGCTGTGGAGGTAAAATTGGATTATTTTAGGATCCCTGATTTTGTTAGGACTAGGTTGTGTAATATTAAGAGCCTTTTAACCCAACATCTCGTGGTGTTTCCAATGGAGACATCTAGGTTGTAACTATTATATATTGATATATATATAGATATATAATTTAATATATAATATATAAAAAGTAATTCTAAGAAGCTTCTGCAAAATGATAAGTAAACATTTGAAACTTGTGTAAAAGAGCACTCTTCTTTGCGGGAAACTAGAAGGTGTGCTCTCAAAGTTGTTATGGAAGGACTTCCTAAAACCATTGATAAAGACATATTGGAAGTCTGGGACGCATTGAATAATTTGTGGTGGGTTTTAGATCACATCTACCTTATCTCCTAATGAAATCATATGTTTAAATCTCATATAATTGAAATCTGGTTGCCACTCATAATTCAGGCAACAAAAATAGGTCCTTGTTGTTTACATACCGTAAACGAGACTCATTAAGCCCGTGTTTGAAGCTGTATGCATAGAGAATAGTGTTGTGCACTACAGGTAGGCTTTGTACACATCTTTTTACTAGAAGTTCCTAGTTTTTGAATGTTCCAAAGCTGCATTTTGCTAGAAGAACTACAAAGCTGCATTTTGTCAATATAGAATTTTATATGGATTTTTGAAGAAATTAATGTCAAGTATTGAAGTGCGATAAGAAAAGTGGATATCTTAGAGTATCATTAGGCATATTAATTGTGTTACCTCCTTCATATGATACTTTTATTACCTTCTTCCTCATTGCTACTTCCCATGTACTAAATATTTAATTTTTGGTTGTCCTTGTTTATTCCATATGTCAAATTCTATCTGGAGAAGCAAATTTTTGTGTTGGTGCAAACTTTTATACATGGATGCATTGTTGGGAGAGGTGCTAAAAATGCTCAATTTTCATTTCAAAGAGGCAATATGGAAAGCATATCATATCATAATGGGTCTCTTTTAGTGGTCAATGAGATGTATGGACACATCAAGAGTAAACCTCCCTTATAATGAAATGAATGTCCCTACTGAGACAGGCTTATGTATAGACCTTCATTATCATTTCATAGATGTAGCAAAGCAAGTGTTTTTACATGAATAATTGTTCTCTTTTAGTAGTCAACGAGATGTGGGGGGACACATCAAGAGTAAACCAGTTAACTGACCACTGCATCTCAGGTAGTCCTCTATCTATAATTTTGAACACTTGCGATTATCCAGTTTTCCTTTTTGTAGGGTTGGGTGCTTGCCATTAATGAAGTTTCAAATTAATGCCGTTTGTTAGTTTCTTGTCTTAGAGTCTGAAGTATTTCGTGGCATGGATGAATTGGAGAATGAAATTGATTGCCTGGAGTAGAGAAGAAAATATTATCAATGCCTTGGCTTTGTTAGCTATATAAAGTAGCCATCAATGGTGTCTTGTTTTCTTGGTAATCCTATATCCTTGAATGAATAGTGTTTTCCACTAGATTCTTATGACTTCTTTGGTCTTTACTGCCTCAATCCCATAATGTCTTTCACTCCTGGAGTTCCTCATTAATTTTGGTTTATTTCCTTCATGGTACAGATGATTACAGAATGCTAAAGATAAATGTACTTTGTAACTACTCCCACTCTCTCCATTTCTGGTTGAGGCAAACTGTGATTTCTTTTCCCTTTCTCTTTTCACCTCTTTTTTGGTGCCATAGCTATCTTGTTTGATCACACATTTATTTACTAGGTACTTCTAGCTTTACAAACAATCAAAATAGTTAAAAATGCACCATAAATTTTCTTTTATTTCTTGTATGAGTTAGTTAATTGATTTTCTTAGCAGAAAGTCATATTACAGCATTATATGATTGTTTATAGTTAAGAAATAGGTACAAGTGAAACGAATTCTTGTTTTTATGTTCTTTGTTTTCGCTTTTGCTTTCCAACAAATTTCTTGAAAAATAGGATGTGTTCTTATGTCCATTCCTTTTAAGCAATTATGAGTTGGAACATTGTATAGTTTCTAGCAAGAGAAGAAGTTTAGTTGTAAAGAAGTAACTAGCCCTTCTATTTTTTTTGTTATAAAAATTGTATAGTTGAGAAAGGGTAATGACAAAGGTTTTTTAGGCCAAAAATATTGCTTGACATAATTATGGTAACTGTAATCCTAGAAGTGAAACAAGAATGCCCCTTTAGTAACACCAAAAAAAAAAAAAAAAAAAAAAAAAAAAAAAAAATTCTTATCCATTAATTCTCTTATTCTTTCTTGTTCATTAAGCAGGGTGAGTTGGGAACTGTGATGTGTTTGGATAAAACATCCCATGCAAGAGGGACTGGTAAATGCTTCTTTTAAAAAAAAAAAAAAATTCCTACCTTTTGTTACCATCCATAATTTCCTAATTCTGGAATGGCTTAATAAAAGATGGACAAGAGAAGATTGGACCAAGTAAAGAAAAAAAAATCCAAATTTGTCATCAGAATGAGCAAAAAATATAGGTATTGAAGCCATATAACTCTTGCCTTTGATATGGGTACCTCAATTCTAATTTTCCTACAGGTAACTTTTTATTCCTCTTTCCATGATGTTGCTGCATTTTCTTTTTGCTCCATAGTTAGTAACAATAATTTCCAACCTATTAAGGGTCGAGGAATACTTTGCCCTCATTCTAGCCAGACATCATGCAAAATGTTGCGTTCCCTTGGGCCTCAGACATTGTGAGTAAATTTCTAACTACAAATCTCTGTTATCATTTCAAAGATGCAGCAAAAGCAATCTTGACTTCAAATGCTGGTGTTCTGTAGAGGCCAGTCTATTTGGTGACACATGGAAACCAACCGAGGTAATTGGCCAGCAAAATCTTTATGTAATCTCTTATTTATATTTTTGAATGCTTGTAACTATTACATTAAAAATATATATATTGACTTTTTAATCAATGTCAGATGCTTGTTTCTTGTCTCGAGGCTATAGTGTTCTGTGGCAAGCATGGGAAGCAACCACCAGCTAGAAGCATGTGGTGGAGCAGTGCTCCGGGCATGGGAGGTAACGATTGGTTACTGCTTTTATGAAACCAATAAGAGTTTCTTGTTGGCTTATTACGATTTCTTTGCTATGATTTTAGAATTTGCACTTGAATGCACAGTTAGTACTACGATGGCAACTACAAAAACAAGAACAATTCAAAGGCTTAGAATGCACAATTATAAATACAAAATAATTTCTTTAAAAATGATGTTTTTTTTTTTTTTTTTTTTGATAAGTAAGAAAGATGTTTATTAAAAAAACTGCCTTATGCAAAGTAGCACAAAGCAAAAGAAAGATTACAAAAAAGGAAAGAAAAGCAGAAACATAAAGGAAAAACTAATTACAAAGAAACAGAGAAGGTGAACTTGAAACAATGTTCCTCATGGAAGAAAATCTTGTGCAAGAGGGAAACGTCATGCAAAAGGTTAAATTTTTTGTAGCACCATAATCTGGACATCACATGGCTTAGTGACACCTCCAAAGTAGTTTAACCATTCAGGCCCAGGGAATATACTAAATATATATTGTTTGCCACAGATAACTTTATAATTTCATTTTCATAGTTATCATTAACTTGGTAACTTCAGTGGTTATTGATCTATGCATTCCAACCAGTTGCACTTGCTTGGAGTAAATGGAACTTGAAGAGGGTCTCTATGATCTACGTGGTAATGAAATTCGGGTTGGCGTGAATATTGGTTTTCTTGTTGCAAAGGTAAAATTGGATTCATTTTATGATCCCTTATTTTGAGAGCATGGGCTATGCAATGGAACATTAATAAGTTGCTGTGAAAATGATAATTTACAAATGTGTAACTTGCATAAAAGAGTATCCTACTCTGTAGGAAACTAGAAGGTGTGCATTCAAAGATATTGTGGCTGGACCCCCACAAAACATTGATAGTGGAACTCTGGTAATCATATGCTTTGTTTAACCTGTGCATTGTGAGTCTGATCTTATCTCCTGATGCATCTAATTTAATCTCAAAATTGTCTCAAGCTGGTTATTAATCCTGATTCAGGTTACAAAGTCTTTTGGTTCTGACACTCACATGGATGAGGCCTAACATGCTGTATTGATGCCCATGTTTGAAGTTGTAAGCATTGAGAAGGATTTGCACGCTGCAGTGGTGAGCTTTACCTTTATCTTATAACTAGAAGTTCCTAGTTCATGACTGTTTGTATTGATGGTCCAAAAGATTGGCTTCCAGTCTTGTGCTTTGTAGCCTTAACATACTCTGATTTCTCTCATTCGATAGGCTTACCTTGATAATTTGATTTTTGTTCCCTTGAATTCAGCATATTTTGAGAAGGGACTCGATGGGGCATTTTGTCATATAAATTTGCAAGCAATGTTATCCTGAGTATTTGTGGCTAGAGAATTCAAGGTAGTGAGGGATATATTGAAAGCTTTTTTCATTGATCAATGTCGTTTTTGTAATCCTTTTACAATACACTAAATTTAAAATTTTTAATTTGCTCTTACAGTCCGAGTGTCCGCAAATTTTACAATTAGCCACTTATTTGCATATACGTGAAATTGAAGGCCATAAAGTACAGGCTGTGGTATTGTGTATCTCATTCAACATATAGGTAACTATTTATCCTTATTCTTCTTTATCATCTTGCCTTTTACATATTATCTAAGAACTTAAACAATAAAATCTGTAATTATAATTTCCATTTTTCTTATTATAACAAACACATTGCTCAATATTATTATACTATGTTATTGTAGGGGATTAAGAGGACTAGTTGATATCCTATTTTCCAATGGTTATGCTCAACTCCAGCCAGATTAACACTCTTCCTTTTCTGCCATTGGGAGTGGCATAATTTTCTGAATCTTGCACGTTTTGTATACTTACACCAAATACTTGTGATTTTCTTTTGGTGTCAAATCCACTAAAAATTTTCATAGCAGTGATGGTCTTACATCCAATGTTGGGAAAATTTATCATGATGTTCAATATGGTTTTAAAAACATTTAATTGTGAAAGCACCTGATTGATTGTTCAATGGAGTTTACAAGTGCTTAAACGTTGGAATTATTCTCATATTTTTTACACTTTCATAAAATTTGGAGCGGAGAATTTCATCAAAATTCACTTCTGATTCACACTTTCACAAGAATGATTTTATAGTCAGTTAATCCACCAATATCATAACCTACAAATCAAAGGGTGATTAAGAGGATTTACCATTATTGTGAATTAATAAAATGATCTTGGTATTAAAGCTAAGGTTTCCATGGAGTTGTCTAAATACCCCTTTAGTTTGGAGATTTTTTTATGGGTTTTGCTTATGAGTATTTTTAACAATTTTTTCCCCTTCTTACATCTTTGGCTGTGCAGTCTTTGGCTGTGCAGTCTTGAACATTTGGTGAAGCACATTTTAAATTGGTGGGAATTAATAAGCAACGATGTACCTCAGAAAGCCATTTCTTACATTCTGGTACAAGTACAGTTGATTGATAAAGCTCTACACAGTCAAATGACAGAGCTCCAAAGGGCAAAATGGAAAATCTCTATGCTTGATTTGTAGACACAACAGTGTTGGTTGATGAAACTCCATTAACATATCATAGGCGCATCAATGTAGCATGTCATGGAGTTCAAGAAACAATATTGTGAAGCAGTGGCACACAGCACACCAAGAAATTTATGACCAGTGAACTCAGTTTTTCAATTTCGAGCCTAGAATTTGCATCCAACATTTACATGTAATTCCAGATTTTTGAACCTTTTTTGTGCTGTGACTTGTGTATAGCCATGAAGCTTTCGGGAGTACGCATTTTTTTTTTTCCATTATCCTCCTTTGACATGCATGTGATGCTACTCATTGAATTTTTTTTGTGAACTTGCTTTCATCTGGATTGTAGATGGTGTCCAATATGGTTGTGGTTTTACTGCGGTGAACTATATGATGTTCAGCCCCTAGTGCTATGATTGGAAATCAAGTAGGAGATCAAATGAAATTAGCTTTGGTATTTGGTGGGCGATCAATTCCAAGTAAAACTGGAACATC
The DNA here is from genome assembly GCA_030021035.2 of Notholithocarpus densiflorus. Classification (NCBI taxonomy): domain Eukaryota; kingdom Viridiplantae; phylum Streptophyta; class Magnoliopsida; order Fagales; family Fagaceae; genus Notholithocarpus; species Notholithocarpus densiflorus. Next base: position 6,515 of record JARYZH020000716.1, read on the forward strand.
ACAAACCTTAGATGCTATCAGCTACAATGTATGTTTTAGATGCCATCAACTACAATGCATGTTTTAGGTGCCTTATACTTGAGATTATAGAAGTGAGATTGCTATATACTTCTATCTGTAACTATCTTCTCAAAGTAATAAATCTGTGTGACATTTTCTTCTACAATAATAAGTCATTTTTCCTTAAAAAGTCATTGAACAAAAAGTCTTGCATCGAACCTACTTTCATAATAAGAATGTCTCTATTACTTCATTTAAGTTCCTACAAATGCAATTCCAGATTTGTACATAAAGATTTATGAAGGCTAACTTTTGAGCGTGTTAGGCTCTATACCATCTATTTGTTCACTTATTAGGCAGTTAGCAATTATGGCCATGATAAAGCCACAACCTTTTTTTTTTTTTGAGAAAAAAGCCACAACCACATTATATTGTTAAAAGGTCAACACGATATTATATTATAGTCCTATTCTTTTTTTTTTATCCCACAAACCGTAAGCTTGCTGGACCATGTTGATTACTTTACTGGACTATTTTATGATTTTTTATTTTTTATTTTAAAAGGACTATGTTAATGTTATGACTTTTATGGCATAATTTAATAGATGTGAAGGTAATGGCATTAGCCAAAGTCTAAAATTTTAAATTCTATTATACACGCATACAAACATATAATATTATATAACTTAGATTGAGTCTCATATTTTGATATTCAATAACTTGTTCATAAATATACTATTATGTTTGAATTTGAATTATTTAATAGTTGAACATTAACTTAAACTTGAGCTTAACGTCTTTAATAAATTAACAAATATACACGTATTTTTTTAGGGGTAATTACATTCTTCTTTTTTGAAGTTTGGAAAAATGACACTTCACTCTAAACTTGAAGGGAAAAAACATTTTTCCTTTTACATTTGTTTGACCAAATTTTATTAAATTAATATTTAAAAAATTGTGTACTAATGTGGTGCTTAAGGGTAGGTTTCCAAAATTATCCTCAATTTCAAAATTAAAAACCCTTATTTTTAAATTTTAAATTAAAGCGTAATTTAAAATATTAAGTAATAAATTTTTTTTTTCCTTTTTTTTTTCTCAACGAGTTATAGAGAGATTTGTAGTTGCAATCCTTTTTTTTTTTTTTTTCTCAATGAGTTATAGAGAGATTTGTCATTGCAAATGTTTTGATACTTGATAAATTTTGTACTTTTATTCTAAATTTATAAAGAGATTCTTAAAGAAATTTGAAATATTTTGTTATTAATATAAATAAAAGGGAAAAGTGTTAATTTCTTCAAACCTTAAGGCTCAAAGAAGAGGAGTGTTATTACTTTTTTTTTTTTTTTCCTCAAGTCACACTCAAGTTATAACAAAGAACTTGGTTTATTTATAAACCAATCCACGAATCAGTATATTCCATCCCCCTCCCTACCCTACTCCAATTTGTTTTGTTCCAACTTAGAGAAATAGAAAATGAAATGAGTCCATGCCTCTCGATATTATTCAAAAAAATAAAACAAAGGTTTGAATTTGCTCTTTTGCTACTGTCATTGGATCAATCTATTTTTCCATACAATTTGCAATTCAATAATGTTTTTTATTTTTCCTCAAGGGAAAAACACTAAAACAAAAACATGGTAGAAACTATGAAGATCTTTGACTTATGGCCTAGAAGAACCCCACTAATTTAGGGACCATTAAAACAAGTACAGAATGCCAATTTTGCTAACAGATCAACAACAATATATATATATATATATATATATTTTTTCAGATGAGCAAAAATTTTAAACTCCATCTGATAATTTTATTGGATATTAAAAAAAAAGAATGAAAAACCAAATTTAATTTTCTGTTTTCATTTATATCATAAAACAAATGTTTCTGTTTAAATTTCCTAAATTTCTTTATCCATCCCTTCACTAGTGATAATGGAAGGAAATTTTTTTAAAAAATAAAAATAAATAGCGATTAAATTGGTCAGCCATTAGTTTTTTAGGGTACAAAGGCCATCTAAAATTAACCCACCAAATTATCTAGCGTTCATTTTTTTATTGGCTCAACCTCTATATCTTTCTTTGCTTCTCAACTTGAATCAGAATCTTCTCTATCTGTCTATAACTAAATTTACGATTTCTATGTACCAATATTTATATATAACCAAATATATATTATATATTTATATATTACATATTATATATCTCTAGCACACCTACATTCTGTACATCATATTAATCATGACATGTAAGACAGTCTGTGGCCAGTGTTTGTTAATACTTATCATAACAACGACCTAAGATTTGTGTTCACACCCAACTGTCTTTTTCCTTCAAACCTAAGGAACAGGCCTAAATAAACAAACAAACTCCTCAATAGAAACAGAAACCAAAGACAACATCAAAATTGCTACTGTTCTGTTGTTCCACCCTGTTCAATGCCTTTGTAACGGTCTCTTTTGCAACCTCTCTCTCTCTCTCTCTCTCTCTCTCTCTAAAATCAGCATAAACTGAAAAGGGTCTTCCTTATTTTTTGTTTCTTATTGATTGGGTTTGCTATTTGAAATGGGTTTTATATATGTTCTTGTTTCTGGTATGTATAATCTATTCTTCTATCTATTAATAGTATAAATAAAATTAGTTCTAAATTTGATGTATATATTTCTTCTATCCTATTTGGGTCTAACTTGCTTTAATTGTTTTTATTGGATTATTTGAAGTTGATTGGAAATGGATGGTGAGATGGAAATGGATGGTAGAGATGTTGTTGTTGCTGGGTATGCATAATCTTTTTATTTATCTGTGATTAGCATGAACTGAACAGTTGTAAAATTTCTATTTTTGTTTTTATCCTTTTGGGTCTAACTTAGATTGGTTTTAAGGAATCTTTCTAATTTTGGTCCTTGAATTTAACATAAACTAGTAAGGTTTTACTAAATTTGATATTTGTATCTACAATGGTTTAGTAATATGGGTCATATGGATTTTCTTTACTTTAAGGTATGGACTAATCTGACATAGGTCATGGTTTTGTTTTTGAGCATTTAGATGGATGATGATGAAGAAGAGGACCTGTGATTCTGTGTTTGTGTGGGGATTCGCTGAATTTAGCTACAGGTAGAGGTTTTGAATGCATGATGCAGGAAAGAGCAAAGGGATATAAAACCTCTTTTATTGAAGTTTGGCGGCTTTAGCCATCTCTTTGCTGGATTTCTTACTACCAGAAACGGTGCTGATCAAACCCTCACCACTGCCCTCGCCACGCCTTTGGGTTCGCATTTTTCCTGATATCAAATCTTTTATTGTAGATTTATCTGGTCCTAGTTTCAAGCTTCATGTTTTGATTACATTGTGCATCTTACTAGATCATGTGGGAATGAAGTTAATTTAAAAGGTGGAAGAGCTTGGCATAAAGATGATCTTCTTTGGCGTAAAAACAACATCCATTTCTCCACACTGTTTCTGTTGCTGCTGAATATGTAAGTTAGTTGACCCTAGTTGATCTTAAATCCCATCTGAAACACGATGAGTGTTTTAATCTTATATGTAATGAATTCAACTTTAATAGTGAAAAAATCATTATATACAGGTGGGAGGAATGCTGATTGATTTTAATTGATTTCTATGTTTGTAATATTGTTTGATTAGGAGAATCTGTTGATGAAATTGCTTAGTCTGAAGGTCATAAAGCTGAGTATTTTTTTTTTTTCACAAAATGGACACATTGAATGATTTTTTCAAGTATGTTCGTAAAATAACTGACCAAATTGAACTTTATTTCTGTGTTTATGAAACTTGTAGATCTATTTCCTCTCACTTTCTTCTGTTCTGGTGCAATCAAGCACTATACCATTGATGTGTGGATTATTTATGAAGTAATCATAGAAATTGTTGCAAATTATAATCTGCTTGCTGAGAGATCATGAGAAAATATTGTATGTTAATTTAAAGATTGCTGATGCAGTGACAAAACTTAAATATTCTTGGATTTTAATCTCTCTCTTGATTTCCCTGCAATGACAGGGATTATTCTTTGATAGATTTGTGTTTACTGTAAAATCTATTAGTTATGAGTCAATTCAGGGAATTAAATGACTTCATCTGGTTAAATTTGCCAAATTTGCTGTAAATATTGGCTGTTCAATGACTGGGAATGTGAGGGACAACAGTCCCATTGGTAATAGTTTTTTGAGAACTAAACAAATGGATAATTAAAATTATGTTAGATTTTCTTTGCTGAATTAAAATTTCATTATGATCTCTATTCATTAGATGAGACATCTATAATCAAGGTCTGTGTTGACTCCATAGCTGGATTCTCTCCCAGCAGTAAAAGTAGTGGAGATAAAGAAGAGCCCTCTTGCCAGGAGTTTACTGATCTTATGACGAATCCTGACTCTATGCCGCAAAGGCTGGCTTTTCTCCAAAGACTGATGTTGAAACACCCAGGTCAAATATAGATACTTCAAAGCCTTTGTGGGAAGTACTTTGAAAATGATGAATATGAGCAAGAGATCTGGCACCTGAGGAACAAGGTCAGAGTGCTTCGGGAGAGGGAGAGAAATCTGAACTCTGAATTGCTTGAGTATTATGGCCTCCAAAGAGCAAGAAACTGTATGGCCGGAGCTCCAAATCGATTGAAGATAAAACAATATGAGGCTAAGCTTTTACTCTCAAGATTAATTCCCTTATGGTGGCAGATAACCAGAGGCTAGAGGCACAGTTGGCTGAACATGGGAAGGTGGTGGCTGACCTGAGGCTGCAAGAGCAAAGATTAAACTGTCAAGAAGAAACTTAGGTCTGAAGCTGAACAGAATGAAGAACAGATCTTAGCCCTTCAACAAAGAGTTTTAGTTGTGACCATGAATACAAGGATGCTCCAGGTGATCCGACTATTCACCAAAGGCGTAGGCTAAAGGATCTGGAGAGGTTGAGGCTGAAGAGTTAAAAAGTCTAATTTATGATTGCAGAAAGAAATACTGAATTGAGTCTGAGGTTGGAATCTACGCAAGTCTCTGCAAATTTATGAAGATCCAGAGGTATTATGTCTATTTTAGTAAATCCTTTGTTCTACTTCTCTCTTCTGCTTCCTCTTTTTTTTTTTTTTTTTTTTTTAAATTATTATTTATCATTATTATTATTATTTTTATCATTATTCTTGAATACATTTCACTATATGTATTCTTGCAGGTGGGGAAGTAATTTAGGTGGAGAGTGAAAATTTTAAGACGCAAAAAATGAGGATCTTGAAAAGGAAATTGAGCAACTTGAAACAGATCGATGCTCTGATGCTGAGGGAATTAGTCTATCTGGAAGTGGATAAATGCTTGCTTAAGATGTATTTTCGAAATTTTCAGCCTCCTGATGGTAAATCAGTGGCAAGGGACCTGAGCAAAACATTAGCTCCCAAATCTGAGGAGAAAGCCAAGTAGTTAATACGAATATGCATTCTGAAGGGATGGGAGAAAAGGATTCCGCATTATAGATTTTGATTATGACCAATGGTCAACTTCTCAAACTTCTGCTCTACAGACTTTGAGTATTTACGATTCTTCTGTAGCTAATTCATCTGCAACCAAAACCAACAGCTCAAGTGTTAAAATATTTCCATAAACTTGTAAAGAATACTTTCTCATGGATATTTATCATCAGAAAGTGTCTGATCTTTAGAAGATGCTGATTCCTCAAGGAGTTCAGGTATTTCAACAGGAATGCTGACACTGAGGGCATAGGAATAAATTCAAAAGTCTCAGGGTTCATCTCCAGATTTCTTTGATCTCAACAGATTCAAGAGTAAAAGAAGAAAACTCAAGGATATATATGGTGCTGAAAGAAATAGTATGGGATCCTCTTATTCTATTAAGAGATTTGTTTTGGGTAGGGGAGGGTTCTGATTTGGCTCTAAAAAGCACTTGATCATCACTCAGATGACACCGAGAAGTATGAGTTGATGAAATATGCAGAAGTTTTAAAGTGACTCTCTGGGCCTCAGGGTGGAAAACCCAGTGTTCATAGAAGAGCATCATCCTATAGTTCCTGTTGACAGGATTGCCATTTGCATACTAAATCAAAATATCACCGTTGACAATAGTAGCTGCACCTTTTCCAGCACCCTCTTTTTCAAACTGTTATACATAGGTACTAAACATAGTGGGAAGGAATTTACTACACAATGGAAGGTACCATATCCTTTTGCTTAGAAACCATCAGAAGCTTAATTTTTCTGTTTGAGAATGTATGTTTGATGACTGACAAGTGTTCATGAGTAGAAGCTTGTTCTATGTATGAAAACAAAGTTTTCTACTTTTTGTAGCTGGAAATTTGTAGATGAATGATTAATCTTTTGTTTTCCTTCTTGTCCTTCTTTTTTCAACATTTTGTCAGCATGCTTACTATTTAATTGAAGTTTTGGTTTAAACTGCTAGCATTTGATTCCTATTGGATCTCTCTTCTAGTTAAGGGTGCTTCAAGATTGTCAAGCTAATATTATCTTCTCAATCTTAAGACATATTTTGTTCATTGTCCAAGTTAGTTTCTCTCTATCTAAAGACAGACAAACCCATTTGGTCTGACAAATTAAAAAAACAATGAGTCAATGAGTAACTTTGGTTTTCTTGGTTTTCCTGTGGTAAGTAATACGGTGAATCCATATCTAATAAGTTTCCATCCCCATTGTTACTATTAAATTATCATAAAATCTGCTTTCACTTCAAGACCATAGTTCATAGTTCACAATTTCCAAGTACCGGATTTCTATTCCCTTTCCACATCAATTCCACTGCTATTGGGGGGCCTTAAGGGGTGAGAGATGCCAACTTGATCTTGCTATCTGTAATGGGCTTCATTGATGGTTGCATACAATGTCATTTGTAGGCTCAGTAGGTGAAATTCTACTATAGACTTAATCACCCAATTGCCAAATGCAACCACAATTCTTTATAGAAATCATTTTTGCAGAATAAAGAAAGCATATGAAATAAATGATTTGTGTTTATGAGGTACTGTTTATTGTATTGTATCAACACAAAGCATATTTTCCTTGTTCTTATTATATCAGGGATGATATTAAAGCCAATGTTGTCTTGCAACAAAATGAACTTCTTGGTGCAGGTCATATTTATGTTGTGTTGCATCATGTCTTATATTCTGACCCTAAAAGGGCTTTGTACTTTTAAACCACCTTAGCTTCTTTTTCTATACATTGGCGCTCACCAAATCTGTCCCACAGTACCACAGGTTGCTTTCTTTTCCCCAAACTAGGTAACTTTTTCAACTGGAAAAGAAAAATAAAAAAACTATAAGTGTATGTTGACAAAACAAAATAAAAATAAAAATAGACAAATTATTATTTGTAAGTAATTAAGTGATCATAAATAAGAATACAAAAATTTATTTGATTAAATTATTAAGTGAAAAGTATTTTCTTTAGTATTACTTTTCTGGTAAAATTTTAAAGAAATGGTAAACAATGCTAGAGGTCACTGACTCACTGAGTGGCGAGGGTGAGCAAAGAGCACTCTTTGTTTTTATTTTTAACGTTAAACTCTATTTTGTAATGATCACTGAAGTACGCTTAGAGTTTTATTTTATGTTGCTTATATTATATCTTTTATGCCTGAAAAATATTTTTATGTTAAATTACTCTACTTACAGTCAAAGTTATATTACTAAAGTTGTACTGTTGTGTCTCATTTAATTATTTGATCGATATTAATAAGGATCAAAATTTAATAATCCATCATTCAATTTGTAATTGAAAAAAAAAGTAGATATTCCAGCAAAATTTTTTAAAAAAAAATTAAAGAAAAGGTTAAGAAATTTAATTCAATCCCACTTTCTTTTTCAGTATTCATGGCCGGCAAGATCAGCAGAACAACACAACACCTCATGCAATACAAACTAAGAAAGTATGACCTCATCAGCTGATGACGTTGTTGGTACTATACAATATGTTCCCCAGCAACAATAACTTTAGGTAAATACAGAAGTAATATTTTTAAAATTTTATTTCAATTTAATATTTCCAATGATATGAGTATGACCATTTGTGAGTTGTGTATAAAAGTGTCATCCAAATAAAAATAACATAATAAATCGCGAAAATATCGCATACTTATCATCATTGACCCAAAATTAGTAACAAATTAAAAAGAAAAATATTCGCTCACAACATTTTAATATTTTCATAACAAATTTTGATAGTTACTGGTTATTGGGCTTTAATTTAATTCCACTATTTAAATTATTTTTTAACCACTATAACAACCACTAAGAATCCGGCCACTTAAAAAGTCATTGTAAAAATATCAACAAAACAACACAAATAAATATAACCCATGAAAGAATATAATAATTTACTCAACTAAGAATATGTTTTATTTTTGTATTTAGAAGAGTATACTTTATTATTAAATAAAATTTTAAGCTAGAATTTTGTTATAACAATAATCAAAGAACAATGATATCTCTCTAAATAATAACTATTAAAAACCCACAACAAAAAGCTGCCAATAATTTCATTTTCCCAAGTTTTCTTCTTCTTCTCTCCACAGACAAAAGGTAATTTCTTACAAGTAGAATAAGCCTTCCCACCAAAGGACAAGTTTAATCACAGACAAAATCAGTACACGTCAAAATCCCGAGCGAGTACCTCCAAAAACTCACAGCCCATGCCCATCCCAATCAAGCTCACTGTCCGTACAAACCCATATATAAATCTCATTCCTCTCTCTCCTCACTCTCACTCATCTACAACAAAAACAAAAAAGCCCTGCTACTACTGCATATAGTACCACTACACACATTACAGTTGTAACAAACACCACTCTCTCTAAAAACTTTCTCTAAAAAAATCTCTCCTCTGTTTCTGAGCACTGTGACTTAGCTCCAAGAAAATGGTGGCCAAGACTGTGTCTCTTCCACATAGCCACTTCCACTACCACACCTTCCACAACCACCACCTGGGCTTGTGAATTCGCAGGTGCTTCTTTATACGTGGTGATTTCCACCTACAAGTCGGAGTCCGACCTTGTCAAGTTGTTCTCCACCGTGGGTCCCATTGGGTTCTGCCTGTCTCTGCTGTGACATTTCTGTCCCAGAAGTCCTCCATGTTACGCTCTACGTCAATCCTCTGTCCATCGCTACCACGGTATAAAATAACATAATTCTGTTTCTTTCTGTTCTTTTGTGTGTGTAGTGTGTATGCACGTTTCTTTTTTCATTTTGCTTTGTTTTGGGGTTTTCTTTGGTGAATGATGAAATGGGTTTGTCTTGGTTTTGTTTCTCAAATGGGCTTTGAGTATTTCTGGCTCTCTTGGGCCTTCTTACTCTGTTTTTCTCTTGTCTATTTGTGTGTGTTTTTGTATATGTTTATGTATTTTGTGTGTTTCTTGCGTTGTGTACGCGTATGTATCTCTCTGTATGTATAATTTATATCTCTGTCTTCGTATAACAGAGTACGCTACGCACGTAGTTTCGCGTGGCTTTGGTTGGATTGCATCATGTACTTTTGTTTAAATGGGGTTGTAATTGTTTTGGCTTCTAGGGCTTTTTAGAAATGGGGTTGTAATTTAGAGTTTTCATGTAAATTAGGCCTGTTTTCACTTTTTAGCTTGTGGTTATCAAGTAATGTTATTATGTTCTCTTTAGGTTGTAATTTCTACTGTGAAGAACTTTCTTAAGTCGCTTACAACGCCATTTTATCTCTATCTTTCTTGAGAAACAAGTTATGTTTGCTTCCATGTTCTTCTTTTCGCCTTTTCATTCTTGCATTACCATGTATTATGTAACTACTTGTGTTCTTCAACCATCATTTGGTTTCTTGGACTTGATATTTTAGTAACTAACCTCCGCTTTCTGCTGAAGGAATTAGTTACCTTACAATTTATGTTGTTTTTGTTTTCTTAAAATGATATTTTAGTAACTAAATCCTCCGTTTGATATTTTAGTAGTTAAGTCTTGGTTGAGTTAGAGCATTTCTTTGGGGAAGGATTACAAATCTATGATACATACCTGTACTAGACCCTTTGATTTTCTATTATTCTTTTATTTCTTCATTTCTTGGCAAGCAAACAATAAGCTTGGGTTTCCATCTTTTGTTGGGGGCGGGGACTCTTGGTTTGTGTACTTCCAGTGTTTAATTTATTGTTAGTAGCAGTAAGATTCTTTTATCCTTCCATTGATTTTCCTCTGATTCATAAGTAAATATCACAATGTGTACTTTGTTCTTCTGTTCTGATCAGCATCTATGGCTCTGGCCTGTCTTAAATCACACCTATCTGAAGGGATTTCCAATGAGAATAATGTGGTGTCAAAAGAGACCTCTTTCAAGAAAGACTGGTTATGGAAATCTCAGAAAACCTACTCAATCAATAGCCTTCAGTTGCACTCTTTGTTCAACAGATTTGGGACCATACTTTCTGCAAAGTGGCTGAAGAAATGGAAAGAGCAAGGGCTTTGGATTTCCGTCCAGTTTGATACTGGAGTGAATCAGCTGGTGAGTGCCTCTTTATGCCTCTATGATACAGTGATTGATGAGAAGAAATTGTAAGCCCTGTTGTATATTGCTCTCTCTGTTATTTATCCTGTTTTTGCTATCTTGATTATATTTTTAACTTTTGCACATTGATGAGTCCTTTTGTCTTTTAGAAATCTCAGGATTTCCTGAGATAGTACTTTCTTTGCTTATCCTGTCGTCATTGGATAAATGGCATTGTCTCTGTCATAATGTGTTGATTTACACCTGGTTCTTGAGTGGAGAGGGACAAAACTGCAGGACAAAGTTTGAAAACAAATTTAGCTCTTGTTGTGCCAAGAGCCTTGTAATTCTATGGCATTGCCCAATTGTCTCCTGGGAGAACGGCTCGAATCCCCACCCCCACATGTTGTAAGCAAAAAACCAAACAAAAGCATACAATTTTTCATGTTCTTCCAAAGTTAATCAGAGCAGGGAATTCTTGGCCTCCATATCTCTTTTCTTGGTCTGCCTAAAAATCTTTCCTCCTATGTTTATTATATTAATTTGTGCTTTTGTTTGCATTTCTGTTGAATATGACAACAGTTTGTTCCCCAATATGATACTATATAAATTAGAACACTCCTTTTAAATTTTCCTGTGAAGTGATTCTTAATTTTATCTGCTTACAAATTGATCTCCAAATGACTTCTGATGATACATGGATTTTTATGTTTGTAGGTCTCTTGTAATAATAATAATTATGTTTTTGCAATTAATCTTTCTCCTTTGTCTTCATTTCTCTTTAGATATGTCTCAAAGTTTGAAGAAAAGTTGAGAGGATGGCAGCACAAGAAGAACTAAATTTCACAAATCTGTATGTGAAAAATCTATGAAGATACAACAGAGGAGCTCCTCTGAGATCAGTTCTCCAAGTTTGGAAAGGTTTCTAGTGTGGCCATCATGAAGGATAATCAGGGTAAATCAAGAGGTTTTGCTCATTAACTCTTGAGTCATCAGAAGACGTTAAAAATGTTGTTAAGCTCTGAATTGTATTCATAGGTAAACATAGAACTTCTTCATTTCTTTTCTTCTTCTTTTTTTGATAGGAAGAACTTTACTTATTTCCTTTGTTTTGAGCATTATTATGCAAAGAAAAGTTCATTGATAAGGAATCAATTTGTGAATCAGGACTGCAAATATCTGTTTGTAGGAAGGGCTCAAAGGAAAACCTAGAGGGAAGAACTACTAAAACGTGAATACATGGAGAGGTGCAACTATACCAATGAGCAGTTGAAGGCTTCCAAACTTGTTCTAATAACCTCAGTACATCAGTAGATGATAACAAGTTGAAAGAACATTTCAGTACCTGTGACAATTAACATCAGCAAAGTGATGCGCCTTTTGATAATGGATTAGTAAAAGGGTTTGGCTTTGTACGCTTCTCCAATCCTGAAGATGCTATGAAAGCTCTGCATACGCTAATGGTAAAGTCTGTTTAATGAAAGCTCTGCTTCCACTTAGTAATTGATTAGCAGCTTAATTGAGGTTTTTTTTTTTTTTTTTTTTTTTTTGTAGGGAACCACTTTGGAGGGAAAAACTATATACGTGGCTATTGCTTCAGAGAAAGAAGATCGCATAAGGATACTGCAAATCACTTTCATGCTCACCTCACCAGAAACTTTCTATAATTGCAACTGGAATGTCCACCCTTTCTTTTATCACTTTCCTCCTGCCCTTCTTCAAACCAGCTCCTATCCCAAATCCAATCGTAATTACGTCACCAATATCCTCTAGTGACAAACTTATCATGACCGCTTCTCCATTTTTTGTAAGGATTTTTCTTTATTCAGCATGAATTTTGGGCTTGAGCATTTCATCTGCTTCTCAAGTTAGTTTCTTACATGACTGATGAAATTACAGGTTCAAATGGGCAGAAGGAGGGTAACACTAGGATCAGGTTTTCCAGCAGCATGTATCTTCTGTATCTTTTTTTTTTTTTTTTTTTTTCTTCAGAAACAAAAATGTATATCTCTACTTACCAGCTGTCTCAATTGATAGTAAATGTCATCACATAAAAACACACCATCCATAAATTTATTATTTCTCTAACAAATACTTGGGATCCTTTAAACGCTTACATGTATCTGATTATATCACTCTTATGATCTTTTTCTAGCTTATTCTATGGTTGTCTTTTTTTTTAAATTGAACTGTTAGGCTCTTTGTTTTGTTCAATTTTTAATGTTTTTCATTTTTATGGTCCCGTGACAAATGCCTACTCTAACGTTTCTGCCAGCTGGAAGAACAATGGGACTCCTGGAGGTCAGAAGCTTGACTGTGAAAGAACGAACAAGCCGTAAGTGGACCTGGGGAGTACCTATACTGATCAGCAGGTGCCAAAGGCAGAGCTCACGCCACAGGAACATCACCTGGGAAGTCCAGGTGAACCTAAAAGTTCTTTGCTGAGAATCTTCAGGTCTGTGACTCAAATTTTCATCCAGAGGGTTTTAGGAAGTGTCATTCTCTGAGGACTTATATTTTGGGGCAATGCCTACTAACCATGATGAGTTTGATATTGAATTGATTCCCTCTTAACACCTGAAATGCTACACAGATAACAGGAATGTGCTTGTTGAGAACAACTCTTCTGATATAACTAGCTGCTTAACCCCTCCAAATGCTCTAGGCTGTTTCAAGTTTTGAGGAAATGATAGAATCATCACAGAAGGCATTTTGTTTCTCGAAATACTAATCTGGCCTTGACAAATCTAACAAAGTTCACTAGTCTCTTTCCTCAAGTTCTCATCAGAAGGCGTTTTTGTTTTTTGCCTACTGACAAGGGACCGGCAGCTGGATTTGTCAGCATTGTCATATATCTGAAATAGAACATACAAACCTATTCTGACCCTGCTGCTGCTTTTTTCCATCTTTTGTGCTTAGTTTCAGAAGACAAATTGAGGTATTGAAACTGGGAAAATTGAAGTCTCATATGGCTTGCATGGATAACAAAGCATGGTTTCCATCTATTTTCCTCTCTCTTTCTTAGCCAAATATATTCTGTCTAATAATAATACATTTTCCTTTTGTTTGCATGGTCAGCAAAGTATTATACTTATTTTGCCTTTTATTTTCCTTAATCAACTCTGCTATTATTCATGTAAATGTCTTTTTTTGGATAGAAATAAGCTCTGCAATGTAAAAATCTATTATAAACAAACTGCATAATTTATGGATGGAGGCTAAGTGAGAGACAATAAACAACCTTCAGTTATAAGATTATTACAGCTGTTGCAATCCTTCTCCATGAAAGTAGCTGAATAGCACAGCTTTTACATAATATAAAAAGAAAGCATATATCAGTATCACTATCAGATGAGGGAGATGCCTTTGGGAAATCAATGCATCAGCAAGGGACCTGATTAGCAGCCTGAGATGGATGGACACTGTCCCAAAACACATACTGAGTTGCATTAGAACAAGTCCCTATTGACTTTGGATTGCATTAATGATGTTGTCTCTAGGGTCCCTGTACCACAGCAGCCTCTCCTTGCTTCAGCAAAACTCTACAAAAAAGATAAAATAGTGAAAGATGATTACTATTAAAACGCTTGTGCAACCCAAGTTTTAATTCCTCAGACAGAGGCTTCCTAATCATAATCAGTTAAAAAAGCATGTTGCTTACCAAATTTGATGGAGATCGAATATCATAGAGTGGCTTATAAATATCAAAGATAACTATCTTAAGACCAGGAAGTTGCTTTTTGAGACTTGTTGCAGTTGAGTTGATCTTCTTATTAAATGCTTGGGCATCAGTGTTGATCCTAGAGACGCACCCATTATCATGAAACTAAATAAGGTGATGGCAAGAGGAAGGCAACCCAATGGAGGGAGTGAAGTCACCCTCAAGTTTTCTGGCCTCAGGCCGTACAATCTCCTGTTTTTAATCATAGCCAAGTAATTATCCAGGAGACTATATAATTTTCAGGCATATTTTTCATTAATCATAAGAAAGTTAGAAACACAAAGCATTAAAAAATCATTAAAATTATAATTACTCCTTGAGCATAACCATAAATTTTTTTTTTTTTGAGTAAAGAAATCCATAATTAGTAAACAAACAAATAATTTTAAATTTCATATTTAATCATGTCAAGTACATAAAGGGGTCCACAATGAATTATATGATTTTAATTAACATATATATATATATATATATATTTTTTTCTCTTAGAGACTAAATATATTAGTTATCACAATACAATAATTTATTTATTTATTAGTATGTGTTATATAAATTTCAAAACATATCTAATCATTTTAAATTTGCTATGCCTTATGAGTAAACTATTATCTTTGGTGTTTCCAGAGACACCTGAGTTTAAATTAATTATTTAAGGATAAAAAAATATTTAAAAAATTAAAATTAAAAAAGCTTTCCAACATGCATGTCATTAATTGTACCCTTTGTACTAAAGTTCAAATACTGATACATGCAATTTCTACATTTTCTTAACAAAAACATTGGTCCAAACTGCGACCGATTCTATTGAATTAGCTGGTTCAACCGGGAGCTTTTACTCCGGCTCTTTGAATTTTGTTAAAAGATCCGGTTCAATGAGATTAAAAACTGTGCAGCCAACTGTTTATTCAACACTTAACGACTAAACATGGCATTTGAGGCACATATTTCGGGGTCTAATTAATTTAGGTGCAAAACTTGGAAATTTAGTAACCACAATAATGTACCTTAACAAAGCTTAGGAATGCACCAACAAGGATGTTGGAATACTGATCAGGAGTGTAGACTTTGTTGACCAAAGGATTCATTGCTAATACCTGAAGAAAGTCATTACCAGCACTAAAATATATATTGCTTCCTTTGATTATGGTTGCAGCTTTCTTACTACCAGCCACCTTGCTAGCTTGGTTTGGTATTCCTGTAGTATTTTCAACTGCTGATAATGGATTGCATGCTGCCATTAAAACCAAAATTCCCCATTTGTATAAAGAAATCACCCTTATAATCAAAATCAAGTTTACTAATTTGAGACTGAGAAAAGACTAGCATAAGATGAAATTCTTTACACTAATGTGGGCAGCTTTTTCATCATAAATCCAGAGGCAGCTGAAGCAAAAGAATTCCACTTTCAGGAGGTTCTTTCCTGATGCTTGTGGGCTAAGATATGCTGAGCAGTCTTTAAACCCAAATTTTCAGCTGCAAATGTAAGATCTGAGTAAAGATTAAAGCTTATTTATATTATTAAAAGGAAATAAATTTTATAAAAACTGAATTTGACTGTTGGTGTTCTAATTGTTATATACCAATTGAAAATTCTTATTTAGACTCCACAAATTATGCAGCGGATAAGAATTAACTAAATCAAATTATTATTCCACACAAATAATGCAAACAGATATCAGATATTCCCTTTATTTCGTTGTAAGGTGTTTTTACACACTAAAATTTCAACATTTTATCATGTTTGTTTCCATTGTAAATTTAGTTAAACTTGAAAATATTTTTCGTTAACAGTAAATCTTTTATAAAATGTTTTACTTTAAAATTTGCAAAACATTTTACAAAAACATACTATGACTTTCCACCAGTCTTTTCCCCATTTGGTGACTAGATCCTCGGTTGGTTATTAGGCAGTTAGTGGATTGGTCCGGTCATCAGAGCCACTAGTGTTAGACCCTGGTGGTTATGTAATTCGGTCACCAGAGCCATTGGTCTGGTAACCGGTGACTTTGCAGTTTGGATTGAAGAATTTTACATGTCACGTTAAACACTTAGAAAATATTTTAATAAAATTTTTTATTGCAAAACAAATGGAGCATAAAACATATTTATTCTATCAAAATCAAAAACAATATAATCAAAGCGGTAAAAATATAAAAATTAGTAACGAAGTAAAACCACCGAAAGCCACTTTAATGGATTCACAAATTTGATTCATTACCTGTTATCCTATGCAGCCACTCTACATTGATGCTTTCTACTTACTAGTTATATCAGTGGCAAGTTTACTTCATTGCAAACCTGCCAGTAGGCTGGTGATTGACGGTTCCTCCCATATGGAGGGTAATTGGCCTGGGAAAAGAGGAGATAGTCATTGTTCCTCACATCCACTGCAGAGTCACCAAAAGTTATAATTGTTGGCCCAAGAGCACTTGATTCTTGCCCATCTCCGAATCTTTGCTAGTGCAAATGAGACCAACAAAAGCAGTGCACTTGAAGTGGGTATTCATCTTTCACAACAATGGTGTTCTGAGGCTTTGAGCTGAGACTTGAAACTATATATGAAGTATGAAATGGAATCCCATTGAAGTTGGTCTTGAAGAAAGAGGATGGAAGTTGAATTAATAGGTCATTAAATGAGAAGCCCGAGTGGCTTACCTTTCTTGATAGATGTGACTTACATCCAAATTTTTATTATACATTTGTTCTTGTGCATGCGTTAAAGATTTTCTCTGTAGCTCACACGTTAAGGAGAAATCACAAATAGTGAGTGCATCTTCTTCCATTAAGGCAAAGGTAGTTGGGAAGATAGTTGATGGCATTATGAGTTTAAAGACAATTCGGTGCTGTATATGCTAGAGTTATTTCGGTGGTTGCAGCTACAAAACCAGCTGATTGGTGACTACTGGTTTGAAGTAGGGTGCAGTGGCCCTACTAATTAACAGTATTCTTAAATGAAAGATGTGAAATTATAAATATTGGTAAGATTGAATATCTATGTAATTTTTTCATGATAGTTGGGAAAATTTGACCTCAGAGTTGTTGAAGATGTGGAAAATCAAAGAGAATCAATGTAACTCTCAAGCTCAGTAATTTTGGAATGAAATTAATGTAGATCAAAAACTTACGCATCAAGAATTTGAAGAACTTGAACCTTGAAAGAAGTGGAGTTAAAGAAATTTGTGATGGGAATAGAAGGGACTGTAATTATTATTTTTGTTGTTCTTCTGTTGAGATGGACCATGGATGGACCAACATGCTGCAATTGTTTCAGATCAATGCTTCCATAGCCTTTGTGGTTTATATAGGATTTTTTATTATCAAGTCTTATAAGCAATACAATACTCATCATTTTTGAAATATTTTTCCGGCAATTGAAAGTATTGACAGCTTCTTTCTGCAATTTCCGAAAAATATTTCAAAATTATTAATTATCATATACTCAGTACATTGCCATCAGTAAAATCCTATATATAAACTATTAAAGGCGCTAGAAGCACATCCAAAACAATTGTAACCATGATTGGTCCATCCGTGACCATAGTCCGAAAAATGCTTTCCAAAACTGATAGCGACGCGCTAGTAGCATACATTAACCTGAATTTATATATATACTTTCCACAAACCTAGGCTTTTACCCGAGCCACCCAAAGAGAAAAGAGTCAAAAGGAAAAATACAAATTTGGAAATATTTAATAACTAGTTACTAAGTGCTTTGTAATTTCAGCTAGCATCCCTTAGCATTTAGGTAAAGATATCTACATTTGAATTCCTTTCCTATAACTATTGAATTATTGCCCAGGAGAGGAACTGTCATTTGGTGGAGGAAAGAGACATTGATTTGTCACCAATTTTGATCTTTTGACTACGGATATAAGTATAGGAAGATTAAAATAAAAAATAAAAAACCCTTTATAAAAAAATTACTCTCTTCCCAAAATTTTCTTTTTACTTTAACTAACTTTAGAAAAATAAAAAATAAAATCATTCTCATAAGAGCTTTGTAAATTAATTGATTGACACACTTTAATATTTTGAAATAAGATATTTAGGATTCAAATCATCCCTTTCCTTATACCTAAAGATGCATCGTAAAATTAAAAAAGAAAAGAAAAAAAGAACAAAGTTTAGGAAAATTTTAGATATATGACCTGGAATGCTAATGAATCAAGTTCAGGGGGATTACCACTGCACATGCATCATTTATTATAGTCAATCGGATTCAATTTTGTTACTGCATTAAATAAGATCTGCAAGGACGACTGAAATATACTTTGAAATATTTGTTTAAATACATTGTATTCTCAAAGCTTTTCAAAAGAATATGCATGTTAACAACTTCTATCCTTTCAACTTCATTACAACTCATGCTGAGAGAGAGAGAGATTGTACTCTATCAAAGTATCTGCTTAAACTCCTCTATTAAAAATAGTCATCCATTGATTCGCCAATAACGCCACGTCCCACAATAAAAAACCATATGCTCCAACCCTTGATTATACCGATCCTTTAATGACCACTCGCTTCCGCCATTAAAGGATCATTCAAATTAAATTTCTTTTGTCCAAGCTTTTTAACATAAGATCGCATTTCATCTCGAGCTACTACTCCCAAAATTGAAGCACTTCAACATTTAAACTTGATGAGTCTCAAACCAAAACATTTATGTCATAATGCTATGTTGGCACATATGTTTTTAAATACAAATTATCCTTGCACAAAAGATAATTAAAATTTAATCTTAGCAGATTCTCCATATGTAATATAGCAAAGAAAACATTGGTAGATTATCCATCCTCCTAACTATCTTGCCGGGTCTCGTGGTGATTTATATTACAAATCATTTAACTTGCCTTTGGTGTTGTAAACTTGTAGTTGTTTCTTTCTAACCATGCATGAATAAATGTTACAATTATCTACTTCATAGCATGTTCTCTTCAAATCAACCACACCATGGATCTCAAAGAAGGTGGGTATCCTTGACAAATGAAAAAAATAACTTGGTAAATGCCTCATCTTTATAAACCAATTTTCATTATTATACTTAAACATACATTAACAAATAAGATAAATGTTAAAGCAAATGAGAAACTAATAATCTACTTAAAAACTTCTATTTAGTTGGAGTATTCTCCCGTGACTTAATTTTGTGTTATTTCCATTTCCAAGTCATCCAAAGAATCTGTCCCATTAGTGAATAATTCTTCCATTACTTATAAAAATTGTTTAAAGAAGAAGAGAAAGAACTAAATTGTACTACTAACATGTCATAAGTCAACAAAATTTTTAAGGGTACTACATAGTTCAACCTTCCATTTTTGGATTAATTTGATAACATTATATAAAGAAATTATGAACAAAGCATGAATGTAATGATTGATTGATGCACCAAATCATACCCAACATATAAAATGGAAATTTAAATTTATTTTTCTACCGTATTAAAATCTACTTACAAATCACTCAAGATAATTCCTTTATTCATGTCAAGGATTTTATAAACGATTTGCATTATGATACCATATTTCTGTAGCCAACTAATTTGTAAAGTTAATTTTATCAACTCCGAATGTGTCCATTGCATTCATAGTCATGGACTAAGAAATAGGAAAATTGGCCATTGAAACCCATTTCCGTAATCTCTCTCTGCTCTCCTTTGTATCCATATCTGACTTCTTACACGGTATTTTTTTTTTTTTAAATAACAATATTTCATAAACAAGCCCTGTGTACACCAGAGTGTACATGAAAGATTTACATCAAGATCGAAAATTACAATGATCGAGCATACCGCTATTACAAGAAAAAGAAGAGAAAGCAGAATACCAAGCAAACAAAGAATGGAGGAGAGAGATTTAATTCTTAAGACGATCACCTGCTCTCAAAGCATAAACCTTCTCAAGAGATTTAATCTAACTTCTACACAAGAATCTACTGTGTAAACCTCTCTACATAAATTAATTGATTTACCTAATAAAGTCGAGGTTCTGAAAATCGTACCATGAGATCTTAATTTTTGAAAGGTATTAGAAATAATGCATTGAGATACTGGAAACAAAAAGGCACAATATTATAGAAAGTAAATTGACCTTCCTCACTATAGAAAAAGCATCCCATGCTCCAAAATAACGCTGAGGCACCTTAGCCCAAAGAATTTTCCTTCGATTAAAGTTCAACTTTTGATAATTTGGTAACTACACAATAGAACCAAATAAATAAAATAAAATAAAAGAAGAAAGGATCATTTAATAGTAAATAATCAAGAGTTCTCTTCAATAACTCGCTTAAAACCTAAAAATGGAACATTAAGGGAAAAATCTTAAAGATACAAACTGTACTCTAATTGTATGGTCCATAAAAAAGGAAGAGGTTTTTTCCCATTTTTCATGTTTGTCATAATTTTTGAGCTGGTGTATTGGCCAAGTCCAATGCAACTCCATACAAAGCCAAAGAAAAAAAAATAAAGGCAAGAGAGATAGAGAAAGGGAGTACCTTCAATGGCTTTCAAATTTGGTAGTTATTCATCACTGCCATCACCTTTCTGTGATTTGGCATTGTTGCCCTCGCCTGCTAAATAAATCAAATGCACTCACTTGCATAGAGTAAGAAATGCAAAAATATTAAGTACCTAAATGGTACAATAGATTTTCACAATGACCTTGCCTAATCATATCAAAATATGCCCAAAGGATCTAAAAGCCAAGAGAAGTAATTTCAAATTAAAACTTTCACCGACTATAACACTCGCTTGCTTTGTAAATCAATTTGTCAGATTCAAAATGAAAATATTAAATTAACGCATGATGCTCCCCAACATAGCTGTCTCACAATCTTTAGCAAGGAATTAATTCAGTATGGACTATAATAAGAGAACTACTAACTATCTTTAACAATAATGCCTAAACTGCATAATTGGTGGCTTCTTTGAAAAGGTCAAGCACATATTCATTTCTTGCACAGAGAAATAGGCTACCATTGCCATGTTTTAGGAGCCGTAATTAAGGGCTAACATTGCAAAACCTAAATAGCTATTTATGCTAGATTGAAATTTTCTACATAAAAATCCAAATTGTATAGAAAAAGTTCCTACCTTGCACTGAAAATAACCCCCCCCAAATGATTAACTCCAACCTCCAGAAACTAAAACTTATAATTTGCTTTACCGACAAAACTTAAAGTTACCAAGTCCTTTGCATTTAAATAGTGATCCATGGTTTAGAACAAATTACCATCTAAAATCTCACTTGCAATGTTATATTAAGTAGCAAATGATGACTTATGAATATATATATATATATATATATATATATATATATGATTGTTAATTTGATGGACCCAATCTCTACTAAAGTCGGCAATTGAATTTCAAGGAAAACTTGTTAGGCCTAACCTTTAGAAGCCAATCAACATTGAACAATTTGCACTAATGGTTGAATTTATGGAGGCCAATGGTTCCGGGAATTAAGATGAAAGACCCAAGATGAAATGATTTATCATGTAACTAAATAGGCTTCAAAGATTTGATAAGTCTCAAGAGGACATTACATGTACCTAAGAATTGGAGGTAGAATATGCACAAATCATACCAGATGGTGGATTTGATTTATGCATGCAAGTGCTTTTGTGGTCAACTCACATCCAATTTCTATTACAAATCTCAACCACATCTTACATCAAATTCACCTAACAAAAAGCAAATGCAAAACACCAAACATTTACAAATTCCTATAAAATATATGCACTTAAAAACCTAAATAAGAAGCTAACATCGAACCTCTTCACTTACTAACCCAACAACTTTTGAGTGTAAATATCCTTTATTAACAAATTTAAAAAATTTAAAAAAATTCCCAAAGCCAAAGTTTACCCGTGAAAAATAAAGAAAACCATTCAAATGAAAACCAAATAACCAACATAACAAAGCCAGCCTTTGAGGGAGAGAGTACCAATTAGATAGCAAGGACCCAAGTGTCACACACACAAACTCCAATTGGCAAAACACAAATTGAATATAAATTAATATAAATATATATGTAGAGCTTACATTGGTCAATCTCACAGGCATTGAATAAACCACAACATTAAAAAGAAAATTTCCAAAAACTAATATTGATATCACAATTGACAACAAAATTTAAAAAGAAATATGTAAATAGTATTGCACGCATAAGCTAAATTGGGTTCCACATCCAATCCAGTTCACTTTTAAGCATTTCTTCAAACACTTCAGCGGCATTAAGAAACCAAAGAAAAAGATAGAATTCCAAAAAATTGAGAAACTAAATAAATAAAAATATGTCGTAATTGAAACCCAAAAGATTAAAAAATGAAACGTGATGTTCCAATACCAAAGTGAGAGAGAGGGAGAAAGATTAGGTATTGTTGTTGTGATGTACCTTTTCTCCATATTCATCTAGCCAATCAAGATTGCTAGATGACATTGAAAGAAGCTCTTGGTGACAGCTCTCTTCAATTGTGTAGTCATATAATCGCAAGGTTGAAAGATAAGTAGAATGGAAAAAATTAAAAACAAAATTAAAAGATACATGGAGACCGCATAAAATTCACCTTTGCGTTAAATAATTTCGCTCTTTGGTTTTTCCGAAATGGCAAGAATCGAAAGGACTTGAACATCTCTGAGGAAGGAAGAGCCGTGAGAGCTCCATTATGAATCAAGTCCGAATCCGAAGATTTGAAACTGTCTTGAAAGAGAGAGGTTGCCGTTAGCAAGCTTGAAACCGTGAAATGGTAAAGCAGCGTGGGAGACAGACAGGTTTTTTGTAGTTAAAATTTAAAGACCATTTAGCCGGGCTTGTGCTTATGGTGGACAACATATAGGTTTAGCTTCATGCTAGTCATCATTAACGGGAGATACATGTCTATAATTAAAGCTATAAAGAATGGGTTTATGGTGGAGATAAGGTTGGGAATCATTTTTCTTAATAGTATTTTAAAATTCTAGAAATGCATTTTAAATTATAAGAGAAATTGAAAAATGCCTAGAATGATACTTGGTCATTGGACATGATCTAATTGGGAGGCAGCAACATTAAACGCACGCCCGCCTTTAAAAGATTATATAGAATGCGATGAGTCCTTTGTTCTTATCCATTGGCAATAGGGGGTTTAACCGCTTAAGACCATAGGTCGAGCCCAAAGCCTCCAATTAAATGAATGATTTTTTCCATCGATGGCAACATGCATAACATTGATTGGCATCACATCAACAGAATAAAAAACACTTTCAAAATTATAATTTTATTTGTGTTAGAAAGTCAACACATAAGTTTTGTAAGGCATAATTCAAAAATATATTAACAATTTTATGTATAATAATGAAATATCAAATTCCATTTTTAATCTGGTGAGTCTCAAATGATTTGCATTATTTACAAATAAAATTTGTTTTTCAACAAATAAATATCATCAATCATACAATGATTCAAGTGTTTCTTGAGAATTCAAAGTCAATTAAGAACAACTTATTACATGCTCACTAAATCGATGATTTATAATTCCTTATAATTGAGAATTTACTGAACATATAAAATATCAAATCGAGCAATAATGTTCAATTGTAAAATTATCTTGTTGATGAAAAAACAATTCTTTAGGTTTAAATAACATAACAGGACCGAAATTCGTAAAATCCCAGCTTTTAACTTTAGGTCTCAGAAAGCAAACAACCAACATATCATAACTCCTTTTCACCATTTGTATCTCTCCTTAAGAGGGAGGTTTTAATAAGAAAAATTTTCTTGCTTTGTTAGTACAAATGATTTTTTTGGGAAGGTGGCTACAAGTACCAACCTCTAGATATAGGTTAGTGGTCACTCAATTTTTTGGATTTTTTTAGTCGACTTTCATATTTTTTTTCTACTAATATATATAATCTTTTTATAGTTCAATCGTAAAATCATCTTGTTGATGAAAAAAAAAAAAAAATCTTTAGGTGGTTATTTTTTGTTTTTTTATAGGATTCTTTAGGTGGTATATCTCAATCATGAAACTGATGAAAGTCCCAAGCTTTTAACTTTAATGGGAAAAACAAATCAATATATCATATAACTCACAATTCATTTGCCTTCTTTCAAAGGATTTTTATTTTTAAAGAAATTTGTCTCTAGTACAATTTTTAAGGCGGCTACAAGTACCAACCCTGGATATGTGGGTTAGGTGGTCATCACTCTAAATTTTTGGATTTTTTTGGGTCAACTTTTCAATTTTGAGGATCAAAAAATAAAAATTTTTGAACTTATACTAAATTTTTTCTACTAATCTATATAATCATTTTATAGTTCTGCCTGATTGTGGATGATTAATTTGAAAATCAATTACTATAAGAAAATTGAAAATTATTATTTCTCATACTATTTCGGTTGAATCTATTATGTTAGGCGCTAGGCTTTCACCCTAGGGAAAAAGTCTGGTGCACTCCTAACATTTCTAAAGCTACTGATATAAATAAATATATATATATATTTATATACCTTACTACTTTGCCAAAAAAAATTTAGTTTGAAAATATACTATAAATGATTTAGGATTTTAAGGTAACCATAAAAGCCGTCTCTATTCTTTTACATCATATTTCACCCTACCTTAACTTTTAATCAGATCACCTGGCCCTAACGCTTAGCCATTGCCTTAATTTTTAAATTCCGCCGTTATTCTGAATACGAAAAATTACGTTAAGTAAATATAATAATAAAAAATTATTTTTCACGCCACATCAACTACTATTTGCATTGCCATATCAGCATAACTTTAAAAAAAAATTCTGTGGACTAACTTCTTCAAAAAAAAAAATTGTGACTAACTTTACATCCAAAATAAATGATAATTAAAATTTTATTTAACATTTTAAACGCTACATCAGTATTTAAATGAAAAAATTCAAATAACCAAAAATTTTCATACTCTTTTATACTTTCTTTAATTTTTCCTGCACTTTCCGATAATCAAACATATTCATTTTCAAAAAATCTCAAAAGAAAACTATTTACTTTTTTTTTTGATAATATGTAGAACTTTAATGAACCAGAGAACTTATGGGAGCCCCATGTTAGAACCATTAGCAAACTCTGTAAGAAACGTCAGCCTTGCTAGATCACCTAGCCAGTAGCCACACATGAGGAGATTTATTAGCTTCCTGTACAACCCAATTGAAAACACATACACCGAAAGCCTTTGCTAGATTACAAAACTATATAGCTCCAGCTTGTCCCTCATAATGGATAACTCTGACCCTGTCCCTGAATAGCCTCTGTGCAAGCTTTGGGAATCACTTCGATAATTTTTTTTTAAAAAGAATATGGAATGCCTTGATTTCACCTTTTGACTATGATGGAGTTGTATCTGGGCTTTTAAAAAAGAATCTTAAGCCTTTGAAACTTGCTGGTTTTGGGGTTTCACCACTGCACGGTACACTGGTACTCCAAAATGGGTTGTAGTTGGTTTGAGAGACTGAGTTGGCTATAGATTTGATTGGGGTTTCGAGCACCTAAATTGGTGCTTTCATTTCAAATCAATCTAAGATCTCAAGGTTTTTTTAGAGTTGTGGGTTTGATTATGAATGTGAATGTTTGAATATTTTTCGTTTCCCGTATGTGAAGGTTACATTTACCAACTCAAACGAAATTTGAAAGGGTTGACTTTTGTAGGATTTGATTTCAGACTGTGCTCGGATGCCAAGAAATCAAGGGAAAATGCAAAGATTAAAAATTATTTTTCTTTTTCTTTAAAAATTGAGGAAGAAAGATTAATATTTTTTTTTGATAGGGCACGGTCATTTTAATTTAATTATGATGCTGATATGGCAATCCAAACAAGTTTATAGGGCAAAAATCATTTTATTTACCAAGAATACGCCATCATTTTTCATTAATCACTTAATTATAGTGATTATTTCGACACAAGACTAAAAGGTTATACCAATTCGACACAATCAAATATTACGACTAAATTAAAATATAACGTAAAAAGGACTTACCCATTTTAATTATGCTAATATCAACAATCTTTTTCACTTTCTTCCACTTGAGGCCCTTCATTGCGCATTTTATTTTAAGACTTTGAGGTTCCCTTCATCGCCACTTTTGAACTCAAGTCTTTTACTCAGCCCACAAGTTGCCTGTATTAATGAGATTGCATTTACTAATTCAGTGACAGTGGCAATATGTACCTAGTCGCCACAGGTTCACCTCTACAGCCCACAAGGCCCTACCTCGAGTTGAATCCTATCTGCTACAATACTGTTATGGCGATGATATGTTTTTTACAACTAGCTCCACCATTTTTTAAGTGATTGATGCAATCAATCGACATTCGCTTAACTCACCGTTCTTTTCCACAACTCACAATTTATTATCTTAGCAGATTTGAAATTTAATTATGAATAAAAACTGTGTCCATAACATTATATTCAAATTAGCTAAAAAAAAAAAAACCAAAACCAAAAACTTTGGGTTAGATAAAATTCTATGGGCCGAAATTTATTGTAAAGCTTATAGCCTGTATCCATCATAGCATTTCTTTTACCAAAAGTTTAATTAGTGAGCACAATAACGTATAGTTCAATTGACGCTTATATGTTTTCAAGGGTCCCGTCTCAACCCTCCCTACTTAAGATATTTGATAAAATAAAGAGAGTTTAATGAGTGGTGATTATAAAATATAAACAAGAGAATTGCAGTCTGAAATTGGCTTTATAGGGACTTGATCTGTTCAAAAATACAGAGCCACTGTAGTTGACATTCTAGAGCATTATAATGCCTCTGTTATTACATAACAATGTTTCTTAAAAACTAAACCCTTAAGCACATGCAGAATATAAATTATGCATAATTATAATTTACTTGTCCATTAGAAATATATGAAACAAGTTATAATACACGCTCATACTTTCATTGAACAAGAGACAAAACAAGGATGTAGGAAATTGTCAAATACTAATGCAAAACTTGTCATATAGCATACAAAGAACAACTGGACTAATTAGTCTTTTATTTGATGATCAATTTAATATGGTCATGCTTTATAACTCAATTAACACTTCTAGTGTTTTCAACGAAATGTCCAAGTTCTAATGCCCTCCCCAACTATCAAATATCCAAAAATAAAATTCTACCTACTATGGGGGCACAATATCTTATCTCCATACTTCTCAAATGGGTCATTTTAAATGGAATGTTTGAAGTTGTTAAATTGCCCTCAGTTGCCATCCTTTGAGTTCCTTTCATATGAGCTACTTCCAGAGCTAAACATTCTTTAAGTTCTGCCAACACATAACTCATGTCTGGCCTTTGATAGCATATGATGGTATGCACATGGCTATCTCTATAGCTTCTTCAGGCAGAAGTACTATTGAATTCTCCTTCTAATCTTGATCAATAATGTTTTGAACGTCACCCTCAATCAAAGGATTCAACCTGGTCAAGTATGTGATTGTCACAGGGCCTCGTACTATTGCAAAGGGCCAGGATTAGCTCAACAAAATAATCCCAAAGCTATAGACATCGTTTTCTTATTAAAGTTTCAGATGATTAGAAATCTGCACATGTAAAACACAATTGACAGATCAACGCTAGAAGCGTGTTGATGTAATTCTTCTAGTAATTATCTAATATATCCTAGTTGTACTTGGTGATTAAATGGTTAATTGCTTGAACCTTAAATAATAGTTAAGTTGGCACCTTATGCTTATGACAACTTCCACTGGTGTAGAAATGTGAGCCAAGCATCAAAATTATAATAGTATGCATTTAAAAATCCTGCAAAATTTCACAAATTTTGTGCTATTAAAAGAAATTGTAAATTTGATAGGTTTTAAATGCATTGGGAACTTAAATTGAATGATGTGATCTCATTATGTACAGATTTCATTTAAACATATACTTGATACTTGAAAAGTTAAATACGCTCTTGCTTCAATTTTTATTTTTAAACAAGCATATCAAATCAGCAAACACTTTCATCAGGATCAACGTATCCTAAATGTAATCAGCTGGGCGAGTTGGACACATGAGAGTCATTTTCAGTTGCAAAGGCTCTAGACAGCCCAAAATCAGCTATCTTGGCTTGTATGTGTTCATTTAATAAAATGTTGGAAGGCTTCAAATTTATGGATTATAGGTGGCTTGCAACCATTATGTAGATATCCAACCCTGCAACTCCATTAGAAAACCATTGCAAACCATTTCAAATTAAAAAAGATATATTACATAGTAGATGAATAATCATGTAATCGATTTGTTTGCAACCATGTGCTGTATCCACTGCAATATGAATTCCTCTCATTCCAAGTTAATACATTTAGAAATACATCACAGCCAAACATATCAATTTATCTTTTTAGCTGGGCTGTTATAAAATTAGCTCTGATTTCCTATCATGTAAAGAAAATTAATAAAATTTGTAAGCTGTAGTCAAACTAAACATTCCTAATCAGCTAATCCTAATTGTATGAAATAGAAATAGCACTTCAGTTATATGAAGATTAGATTGGCTTGGCTAACCTCACCCTCCTTTTATTGGTCTTGTTTTGAATCAGTGTATCATGAACAGATTAGCTGGGCCTCTATAAGTAAGACTTGGCAGCAGTTTCATAGGCAGTGGTCGTTGTGTTGTATGATAATAGCAGGCAAGATGGGACTGCCCACTGGGAAATACTTACACTTACCTGAGATGAGCTGCACCTGTAAGGTGCCCTGGTCTTACCTGCTAAAGCCAACTAAATGCAGTTATGAAGTTCTATCCAAGCCTTGCCCTATACTAAATCTTGCTTTTTGATTTGACAAAAATAACTTATAAAGGGTCATATGAAAGAGCCTTTGGACACAAATGATAAACTAGTAAATAACTAAATACCTGATAATTGCTGAGCAGATTGCCATTAGCCATATACTCATATATGAGTGCCTTTTGCACCCCTCATCACAGTATCCAACAAGAGAAACCAAGTTTTATGATGAATCATCATTAAAAGTTGTGCCTGTATTTCAAACCAATTCAACAATTTAATTGATGAAAACTTTTAGCTGCATGATATAATCACAGTTTCTATTTAAAATTAAATATCAAGTAGTTGAAAAGATTGGCTGCATGTCCAATCTACCTCTGCTCGAAATTCCTTATAGCCTTGGTTTGAAGAAGCAGAGAGCAACTTAACAGCAACTTCTGAGTTTCATCTTTTCAGTTTGCCAAGGTACACTTTTCCAAATCCTCCTCTCCAATGATGGTTCTAAAGTTATTAGCGTTATGCTCAAGGCAACTTCTGAGTAGCTATACTGTTGATTCTTTGATTTGATGTTGGATTTGCAACCATATCTACAACAAGGAAGATTTTTCACAATTGTAACACAATAATAATTATTAGGGAAAGGGCAAATTACAACCTTTCTTACTTGTGGTTTGGCTAAATTTAAGTTGCCTACTTGTGATTTTAACCCATGGGTTACTTGAAATTCAACTAAGCTAATTTTATGGTAAAGCTAATCAAATTTCAAACCACAGATAAGCAAATTTAAATTTCGACCAAACCATATGTAGGTAAGTTATAATTTGCCCATTAAAAATGTTTGAGGGGATGTGGGGAAATATGTATATGGGGGTTTATGTTCTAAATCCTCATGTTTGTGTCCTCAAATGGATTTCATCTCACTGTATTTTGAAGGTTAAATCCAGAGTCTACTATCCCAGACAGCAAATGCACAAACTCATGGGCTTGGGCCACTGAATCCATCTGCAGGCAACATTTTTGCCTCTCTCCGATAAAGCTGCTGGAAGTCCTGATTGCATGCTCATCTATATTTTTCTACTTCAGGATGAGTTGTCCAATTTATAAGGTCAGTATGGCTCAAGATTGTATGAAGTGATCTTCCTGTTTGCTGGCTTTTATCATTCTGAGCTATCATGAATTGAAGATGACTGAACAGGTTTCTTTTACAAAAACAGCAGGATTGGGATGACTGGTTTTGTGCATAGAGGGGTAATAACATTTTCAATTTATGAACAGTGAACTCCATGGAGACTATGGTTGATAATTCTGACTGTGGCACAGTAGTTGGGATTGTTATTTACCTATTTAATTCTTGGCAAATGCTAGTATTATAGGTATGGACCTGGTGTGTCAAAGCATATATAGGAACTTGGAGGAGTTGTGGGCTTGGCATTTTTGTGTATCTGGAGATTCATACAGTACTGAAAGCTCACAACTTCCACGGATGTAATATTAATTGTTATTAATATTTTGTCTTTGGTTGAGCAAAAGGGTACCACTATGTGTCCCAGGATGCCAATACTGAGAAAATACATCCTAATTTAAACCATAAAGTAAGGTACAGGAGTAACAGGACAACTGAAACATTACTTCAAGCAGGATTCATACCCAAGAATTGCATGAAGAGAATTAGTACACTTACCACTTGCTCACATGTTGAATGGTCCATGGATGTATTCAAAATTGTTGATCAATTGCATAATTTACTGTCTTGACTCTTGATTATGTAATTGGCCACAAATGGCCACGGTGAAATCTAATTGCTCGCTATTTTCAATTTCTATAATTATCTTTCATAACTTTCTTAAAGGCTTTGGTGTATCAAAGGAAAAATAGGACTAGCTGGGATTGGGTGATACATCTCTTGTAGACGACCTCAGTTTGTGAAAAGTGATAATGATTACACAAGCAGAAAATAAAGAAAGTAGTACCTCCTTTTCTTTTCCTTCTATAGATAATCAAAGCACTAAAGATGAACAGAAGGACCAGGACTGCTGCTATAGATGATGCAACAATTGGAATAAATAAATCCTCCTTTTTTTTCTTCTTTCTTTCTCTTGCATGGAGCTGACAGACAAAGATCTGGATTTTCACAACACTTGCATAAAATGCACTGCTGTACAAGCCATGGTAAGTGTCTTAAAACATATCTACATGGATAGATAGTGCAGTCATCATGCAATACAAATTGATGTTTGAAATATAAATAACATCTATTGTACATATCAGTGAACAACATTTACTACTCTTTTTCCCCCAGTTTTGGCTGTAGAAAAAGCAGTTGTAAAGGGAAAAGATAGAAAACACAGGTAAGTGACAAATGAACTTAGAATTATTAAGTACATTAAAATATTGGAAAAAGGAAGATAAGCTAACCTCAAGGCCAATTTCCCATCCCTAAACTTCTGCAGAAGAGCCTCAGGAACTGAACCTGTGAGGTTGTTCCCACTTACATTACTGCAAAGATATTGTTATGCAGATCACCTCAATTTCCTTCCCCAAAATTCTATGTTTGTAATACCAAGATCAAAGCTCAACAACTTACAGGGTGTTCAAATTCGGTAGTTCTGACAAAAATTCTGGCAGTGGCCCAGTTAAGTCATTGTATGATAAATCCCTGAAACAGTAGTTAGCAAGATTTTGAGAATAACATATCCACATATTAAGATAAAACTGTTTTCTTTTTGAAAAATTGATATGAAATTGCAGGACTTGCATATAGCATTTTTCAACTAAAAATCCCTGGCATTAAATCCCACAAATACACTCTCCAAGCATTGAATACTTTGGTAATTAAGGGACCCACCATCTATCTGCCGATTGGTAATCTCAAACTAGCAGATAGAGTTGCTTGACCTGCCGGTGTCTAGCTGGGACTATTTTATATCAACTGAATGTTAAACATCAATCACATTTCAAATTAGAACTCACAAGGACTGCATTGCCTTGAGATTGGAGAACGAAGTTGCAATCTCCCCTGTCAAATTGCTTGAGCTCAAGTTCCTGCTTGTCATTAAGAAAGAAGGAAGAATTGTTGCAAATTTTTGAAAGATAATTTACATTTCAAACAAGATTTTTCTCATTTTTGGATAGGTTCTGTGTTTGAACATTCCAAAATTAAATAAATTCAATCAAATATCAGAAGGCATGACAGAACATTTTTTATTGCATATGAAAGGAGTTTGTTCCATTGTCAAATGTCCTAAAATGATGCATCATATTTTCATATTAGTTAATATCAGGGTCCATTTTATGTGATCCTCCAAGTTAAGGTAGATTTTTTCCTATAAGATGATATATTGATTGAAATATTACAACATGAGTCACCAAAAGTTTTGATGTTTTGGAAGTGCACTTACAGTGAGATGATCCTGATGATTGTCACCACTGCAGTTCAAACCATATCCCAAGAGTATCTACTTGGGACATGGATTGCCTTGCCAGTTTTCGCCAGTCACATTTGTAAAGTTTCTGATGTCTGTGATAGCCTCTAACTATAATTTTTTATTCAAAAAGAACGTGGAATGGAAAGTTGGTGAATTCGTAATACAAAATCATATAGAAAAATGAAAAGTGACAGGTAGATCCAACATTTGCAGAAAATTGAACATATATGCCTTTGCATTGATGATGAATTGCCAGATTGTAGCATATATGATGTTCAAAGTGAACTTCCAACAGAAAATTCTATGGTGGCCAGCAACAATGCAAGTCATGATACCATGCCATTTCATCAAATCTGTGAAATAATTTGAAGATTTCTTCACAGTAAATTAACGAACTTGTATGACTCATTCTATGTGGTATGGAGAGATTTTTTTTTTTAAAAAACACCGATTTCATTGATATGACAAAAATATTGATAAATACGGCCAAAGCTGTTGTATCGTAAGGGTGTGCAAAAACCCACCGACTATCAACTCCGGCCCAACCCGCCGGTTGGGCTGCTTTAAGGCTTACTGGGTTATAAATTTTTTTATAACGGGTCGGGTCAATCATTGGCAAATTAAACTCGCCAAACCCACTCCAACCCACCCATATTTAATATATATATTTCAAATATATTATATATTTAATAATTTTTAAAACCAAATTTCAGAGCAAGACTTTTATATATAATAATAATAATAATAATAATAATAATAATAATAATAATAATTTTAAAAACCACCTGTAGCAAAGATTTCCTGGCTTCCTCCTACTAATAATACTAATTTAATATATATATATAATATTATATAATTAATAAATTTTTAAAATAATCGCTTCTTCTTATCTTATATAAAAGCTAATTGGGTCACAAAACTCCTAATAAATTATTATCATTAAGAAGGCTGGAAGGTTGTTTCTATTTTTATTAGCTTATATATCGATACTAATCTTGCGCTTTTTTAATATATTGGATATTTATATTTTTTCAATTAAATTAATAATAATACACACACTTATTAAATCCTACGGGCTCAAATCCCAACCTTATGCGGCCGGCCGGGCCGGACGGGATTGATTTATGTGATAAAATAATAAGTTGAATTTTTGACCTATCGCGATAAACAAATAAAAATCCTTATCCCGACTCTAACTAATTCCATGCACACCACTAGTGGCTTGATAAAAAGCTACAACAAGAATTTCTCTCGACTAAAAACTGCTAGACAAAAAATTTCATTTTCTATTTTGGCAATGAACAAAGGCTCATACGAAAACTCTTCTTCTTGATGGCTGTGTCTTCCTAGTTATTGAAAGGACCATCACCGATATTTCAAAGCGGTATTGTATCAGCGTTTATCCCTTATTCATAAGTTAGCAACTAAGCATAATCTCAAAAGGAAGATAGAAAAGAGAAGAGCTATTACTACTCATCATCTGTGGCAGCTCGGTTTATTTGGGAGATCTTTCAACACAAAAATCTCAACAGCATTGAGGATTGGAGGAAGCTTAGTTCCCTCAGCTGCAGATATTGAAAAGTGAATCCGCTCTCCACTAATTG
Source organism: Notholithocarpus densiflorus (assembly GCA_030021035.2). NCBI lineage: Eukaryota > Viridiplantae > Streptophyta > Magnoliopsida > Fagales > Fagaceae > Notholithocarpus > Notholithocarpus densiflorus. The sequence goes on from JARYZH020000716.1 coordinate 40,478, forward strand.
GCGGGTCGTTCTGGGCTATGGTTTGTGGTTTTAGATACCCAGTTTGACAGATTCTGTCAGGTAGCGCTCACCGTTCAAATTTTCAATTCCCTCTGCTGGCCAGCTTCAAGCTTCTCAATCTCAACAAAGTGAAAGTAAACATAGCATTTGAAAGAGAATCTGAGGACTCGGTATAAGCTCAAGGGGCGTTTGAGTTCCGTGGTTTGGCAGCAGTCCTCACTACTACATCTGGTAAATTGTAAGGATTCACACTGCTCAGTAAATGGTTGAGCCTGTTCTAATTGGGATCCATTCATCAAATAGTACAGGTTAAGCCAGTGATCATAGGTATCTTTTGATACCAAAAAGAGAGAAAAAGAGAGATCATATTTTTGTTGGATGGTACTAGAATAGAACAAATCCTCATATATTATTTATGTAAGTAGGCATTCAAGTGCTTTTGTAGTTTATGAACATGAACAAATTAACTAGACACTTAAAATACTGTCACCATGGAAAATTTACTAAATGCATCAGGGGTGTGAGCTCACGTTTCTTGACATATAAGTTTGAGAACATATAACAGAAATGATAATCCTGAGTGATGTAAAAGTTATCGTAAAATGAAAGGCATGCAATAATTTTTTTTCACATGCAATGGAATAAGTTCAACAATTTTCTTCATATGCATTGGATTAAGTTCTAGCCACGCCATTGAAGATGAATATTCAGTGATAGAGAAAGTTCAAGAAAAATAAAAGATAAATGAACATGAAATCAAATATGAGATCCAGAAAATTGTTGAATTAATTTGTTTCTAGCTCAGGAAGGTATAAAAGATTCACCTGACGCTTAAGTTAGAACTGGTTCCTGCCAATGTTACAGCTCCAGTATTTTGTAAGTGCCCTGCCTTGAGTTTGATAAATGGAATTTTCCAAATGCAGCAGTTCCAATGATGAAATGAAGGGTACCCTGCCAGTGTTTATTAGGACACACATCTATGTAATCTGTCAAGGGGACATGGAATAATGTCATAATAGATACCATTTGGACTCAGCATTTGTTAAAGCTCACCAAGTTGTCCATTCATTAACCCTAAGATGTAGGTCGAATTCTGGTATCTGGTTTTCACCATCGTAATTCCCATAAACGAATATTGCCCTGATCAAATAATTATTGCTTTTATTTCTACTCTGGTCTCAGGGTGTAATACCTTGTGCCATTGGGAAACTTCTCAAGTTCTTGGCATTCTGTCGAAGATTTGCAGGTAAATCAGAGGATACCGCCTAAATTATTCCAGTGTCTATCAATCCTTTATCTGATATGTAAGGATTTGGTATCCTCATCAATGTAATCTTCATTGCTGCCACAATCAATGCTAATGAAACCTTGAAATTTTGAAAGAAAGAGGGAGTTAATTAGACATAAGCAATCTATATAGTCTCCACAAATAAGGTACCAATGAGTTTCAGAACACCCTATGTTTTTCAGTGATAAAAATAACCAAAATTCCAAGACACAAATTTTCAAATAGCTTAAGCTCCAAACATGGGTGAGATAATGTTGTTGTAAGTTGCAAACACCTACCTTTTGTGGCCTAGAACTCCCATGCTAAGACAAACTGTATATGTATGTGGAAAGCCAAAACGTTGGTCGGATTTGTTTGAAGTTTCAGATGTTAACCTTTTTTATACCAAAATTGTAGTGGTTTAGTGTTTACTAATTGTAAGCTACCAGCCTATTACATTAAAGTGAATAGGAATTTAATTATTCATTTGATAACAACTTCCTAAACCGCCTAGCTGTGCTTTAACAAATTTACACGGATTGGAGGAACATAGTGACTTCAGTCAAAGAGACACACTGAACAGATAAGCTAGCCAGCTTGAGTTATTAAAATGCTGAGGCAATAGTGACAAGAAAACATGAATTGGAACATGCTCATGGGGCAGCTATACTAATGAAAAGAATCAAAATATAAGTGAATGAACCTCTGAATCAATCTTAACTGCACAATGCTGTGCATAGGGGTCGTTGTATGCATGCTAACAAATTAACAAATAATAACATTAAGATATCCAGATGACTTTAAAAGCAGTTCTGAACATGGAAACACAATGAAAAAAAAATTGCTAGTCTATAAGATTTTAAACAAATGCTCGATTGACAAAAATACATTGGCAACATCTTGAATATTATAACGTTTGTCTTGGACAAGGTTTCTTACAAACGCCTGAAACATTGACTTTGATAGTCTCGGAGATAATAATAAGTACGCATCACAATAAAAAGTTTGCTAACGAGCATCACAGCAGATTCGTTAATGACACCAAAAAAAAAAAATTTAATATCACTTTTATAAAAAAATATAAAAAGCTGTTAAAAATCAATTATATTTTTCTTTTCCTATAAATATTTTTTAAAATATTTCATAAACTAATATCAAGATCCATTAACTTTTCCAAATAAAAAATCAAAAAAAAAAAAAAAACTCAAAAGAGTATGTGTGCCAACTTTAAAAAGTCTCCTGGAAGCACCAGTACTCCAAAAAGGAAGGTGTGAATTGGTACTAAGAAGGGCTGGAGAATGGAACGGGGGTTAAGCAGCAGGAAACACATTTGGAACTTTTTTGCTGAAGTTGGTCTTCTTTTGGTTGCATTGAATCCATGAGGTTCTCTTGTAGGGTAATGTACTTTTGAATGTTAAAATTCCACAACAAAACACTTTAGAGTTGGGGAACTTGCTCAAATAAAGGAATGAGGCTAGTACCTTTTAAGTTTGAAGTAGGAGATGGTATTTAAAACATCATCCTTCGGCTGGATTGTGGTATCTAGAGTGTGTTGACCAATGGGTAATGGGCTTGGTCCCCAGCTAATGAATTTTAAAATGAGTGGTATTTACTTACAATCAAATCTAAGAAATAAAAATATTAAGCATAAAATGAATTATCTCTATTTTAACTGAAAATGGATAAATCCTGCCTCCCAATTTTTCATACCGAATTCAAGATATTCAAAAGATAGTGAAATAAAAATATAGTAATAAGTCATTCTTGAATCGGGCCATATGCTTGGGGCCCAATAGGGTACCCATGTGTACAGCCCAATATCAGGAAATCGTAAACCCACTGTAACGTTTCTCCAAAAGAACTAAAGAAAATTCTGTATTCAAAATAAATCCTCACCAAAACTAAATTTGAAGATGCCAGAAAATTTTGTACACATAAAATCCTATGCAAAAACTTCTTTATCGGAAAATAAGAACAATCTCGAACTCCAGTCAAAGAAATAGAGAGATTGAAGAATCGTGAGCCTTAGAAGAAAAAGAAGAAGAGGAAGAGGTGGTGAAAGTTTGGGTGAGAACTAAAAACATGGTCTCGGTCTTTGTATTGTATCCCAGACTCGAATGTCCAACTTCTTCACTCTGGTCAGGAAGTTAGATGGTTTCATGGCGGAAGTTCCTTTTCTTTATAAAAATATTTTGATTAGGAGTGTGTGATTGTGTGATTTAGCTTTTAAAAAGTAGGACAAAGCACCAATTTAGTTCCACTTGAACCGAGTAATGCTTCCAGGAGATTTTTAAAGTGAGTATTACTACCGTACAGACACAACCATTTTACAATATTTTTACAAACTATTAAAATGCAGAACCCTACTGGGCCTAATCCTGGCTAACATCATATTTTACTTACTAATAATTATTTGGAAAATATTAAGACTATACTACTTGGTAGTATTACTCACTGCACCTCCAAATTATCAAATTATATATATATATATATTTATTTATATAAATGATTTGGTAGTATTTTTATTTGAAGAAACTTTTAAAAGTTTTATCCAGATCATAAAAAAATGTAATATTCACTTCTTTTACTTGACATCCTTACAAAGTTAATACACAGTAGCCTATTCAATACCGCTTATCACTGAAAATTAAAACACCTGTAATAAAATAATTTTTAAGATGATACTGTAGATCCAATTTTAAAGAAAATTTATCGAATTATATCAGCTTAAACAGCCGCACTTAACCCACACAAAAACACCGCATTTAAAACAAAAAAAAAGGTACTCCTATAAAAAAACAAAAAAAAACAAAAACAAAAGACAAAAGGTACTAACAGAAGGTATAAACAACTTTTCATAAACCAGCAAAAATTCAAGTATTTAAATAACACTACGTCCAAATCTATTGGGAGACAATCGCAAACACGGTTACATTCTCTTACTTGATATTGTATTAAAAAAGAGGCAAAAAGACAAGCGGAGTCATTTATACTTCAGACTTCGTCAACTTGACGTTAAGAGGGAACAAAGCTCGAGTAAAAAGAACAAAGAACAAAAAAACGAAGCTGGAGTAATTTGATCATAGGAATACAGTTTCAAAAAGAACAAAGCTCGAGTAAAAAAAAGAAGAAGGCTGTATTAACTATGAAAGCTAGCACAGCAAACTTCTACAACGTACACACATGAATTACTCGCTCCATTGTAAGAGACTGAGATCGAGCAAGAGCATGCATATATGCACAACAACTTGGCAAGCACCAAAGAAGAAGAAGAGAGAAATGTTGCTGACCAAAACTGAAGAAAAGTACTACTGGGAATTTCATCAAGTTTTCTTCCGGCGTTCTGATTTATTTCCCAGCTAGTCTTGTGCTTGCCAATGTGCTATGGCTAAAAACAAAGAGGACGCGCTTTAGACTTGATGCGCTATTCATTTTGGTCTTCGCAGCAAACTTTTGTTCATGCTAGTATTTGTTATATTAAGACGAGAGGCGAGGCATATATATATGGAACTAGCAAAATGACTTGCTTTCGTTTATATTTAGAAGAGTGAGGTGATAAGACTTGATAGACATATATGAGCCCCACATGTCTCACCGTGCGAGAGAGAACCAAAATTTGACTCATTCTTTGTTATGTTATCACTACTGTTAAAGGATAGTTTCCTTCTTAACCACCACACCTGGTAACTCAAAAGAGTATCTTAGCTTACTTTTTAATCACTATAACCTACTTAACTGGCTTTATAAATCGCTTGGGCTGTGAATTTGTTGTTTGAGAAAAATCTGCATTATTAAAAAAAATTTTCATTTAATTTATTCTTGTTGTCAGAGGTGGGATCTATGAACAAATCCTCACTCATTCTTCACGATAATCAAGCCCTTACTATTAGATCCAAGAAATTAAATAAGGCCTTTTCTTCTTCTTTTATTTATTTATTTATTTTTATTTTTATGTAGAGGTAGACGAAAGATCTCTTATTTGAAAATAATAACTTACTCAAATTGCTAATTGAAACTCATGGTAGAAAACTTTACCTCTATTAAGGACATAACATTGATTCCTTTATCTGTATTAATTTAATGACGAATAAATTAAATCTTATTAAACTTTGAAATTTCAATATAATAAATTAAACCTTTAGTCTATATTAAACTCTAAGACAATGTCATTCTACTAAATGGATTAAAGTTAATTTGTTACTTTTTAAAGAATTGGGTTAAAATTAATTTTTCCCTTTACTTTTTTTAAAATATTAAGAATAAAACCACTTTTTTTTGGAGAAATAATAATACTTATTAGAAATTAATGATAATAAGAATAAAAACCACCTTCAATTATTTATATCTACTATAGAGCATGCCCAATTATAAATCATTAATAAGGGATATCTAAAATTTTTGTGTAGCTTTACCGTGATTTATAAAAATCTATACATTCATTTTCAAACAAGTAAATAAATTTTCCTATATCACTATAGTTTAAATAAAATACCAAAATAAAGAATGTCAAATGGCTATTTAAATGTTTGAAGGACTTGGTAAAATCTAATCAAGTCATTTCAATATGGATGGATTAATGGACAATTTTTGGAACCCACGGTGGAATTTCCCACCTCTAAAAATTTAAAGGATTTGCTTTGTAATATTAGTGTAGGTTTGTTTGTTTGTTTTTTTTTTTTTTTTTTTTTTTTTTTAAAAGAAAATACACAAACCTCTCGTGTTTTCCTACAAAACACAAACCTAACTCCTTGATTTTTTGAGTGCACACCAAATCCCACTATGATATATATATACAACTGGGCATTGAGTATATGCATAAAATAAGAATTTGTGGAAAATATGACTAATATGGGATATACGTTATCAAATGAGTTAATTCATCATTTATTTTAAATTGGATGTTTAACGGTAAACATAAAATAACATTACATGGGTTAAGTTTTTCATTTAAAACTTCAAAGGTTTTTTGTGTTTTAGCAAGAAACCAATTGGGAGGGTTGTGCATTTATTTTATTTTTGCTTTTTTCCTTTTGTAAAAGTACATTCCAACTCGTAACTCAATATTTAATATCCATAACTGTAAGTAATAGAGCAAATCAAGGATCGTTAACAACACAAAAGAAATTAAACTAATTTTTCCAAATACACATGAGCGGTCTATAAGGTCATCTAGCAGATTTATATTATTTAACAAATTATTACTGTTAATGTGGTCATATAAGTATACAAGTGAATAATTTTAAGTCATCATAGTATGTTGAAGAAACTTTCCTCCTAAGAAACTTCTTTGTCCAAAAGAAATTATTATCCAATTATAAATCAAGCTTTTCTTTCTAGAGATGAATATGAACATTTAGATGAATGTTATTTAAAGTTTGATTTGGTCAGTCCTGTAAGGCACGGTGGACTGATAATTCACCTATAAAATTTGAAGGCCAACTTTTTGAAGTGTAATTAAATAAAGTAGGTAGACTGTGCAATCAAAGCCAACCTCACACAATAAGGGTCTTTTTAAAATGTTACCTGTACATGATTTAGGTCATTGGCTGAAATGAAATGTTAGGCAAGTTCTGTGAACAGACCTTGGGTGTGGACTTAAGAAAAAGACTTTAACCCTTTCGGTAAGTCAACAGTCAACAGTCAACACAATATATACATCAATGAAATTTTGAGCCCGTTTGTTTGGCTGTGGTCATATATTGTCTACGTTTGTTTGACGAAAGACGTTTTCAAAAACGTTTGCTTGTGTTTCTGTTTGATTGCGATTTTGGAATAGGTTTAAAAAATTATGTTTTTGACTCGTAGGAAAATGAAAATCAATAATATTTGTTGTAATTTCACTATTATATGATTAAAAACTTTCTTCATTTATGAAATTATATCTCAAATATGAAAATATACCTCAAATTTGGGAATTTAGAAGCCTCAAATGGATAAATATACCTAAATTTGAAAATATTTAAAAAAATCAAGTGGAAAGAAGTTAATTGAGAAAAAGGTTTAAGAAAAAAATCATTCATCATTCAATGTTAATCAATTTAATTGTAATTAAGATATTATAAGTTATGCTAAATTTTTAATCCCAAACTTCTTTCTCGTAATATATATTTTCAGATCATAAACTAATAAATTGCTACACTTGCACTCTGATATTAAGCCACATTAATCTGGACAAGTATTTACATCATATGAAACTAGCCAATTGTCCTCTTCTCAATCCTTAAAACTAAATTATACTTTTATCATCTTAAATTATACTTGATTACTTCAGATTCTAACCGGATTTACATCAAAGTTACTTAAGCAAACTAATGTTAGGTGCAAAGTGTAACAAAGAGTCATAATTTAGATTTAAAATACATTCGAAAAGCTTTAAGACATACAGAATTTTACAGATAATGTTTGAAGAAAGTCAGAATTTTCCCAAAATGTGTCATATGATAGCATTTGATAGTTAGAGGTGGGGAGACAGAAGGCTGAGAAGGGGTATCGCCATCTGATGCATGCGAGAGGGATGGACATGTGGATGTTTCCATGAGTGACTAAACCATTAAGCTAAACATCTGGCCAAACTTGACTTAATTAAACATGGCATATTGACTTAACAAAGCTGTATATGCTAGAGTTATTTTGTTGGTTATGCCAAACCAAATTGATTGGTCACTACTGAGCCAAGGGCAAATTTGCCAAATAGTAGCTTTTAGAAAAATTTTGTTAGATAGCATGCGATGAAACATTTTAAGAGTATTGATCATTAAACTCGAGCTTAACAAACTCGAGCTCCAAACTCCATTCCCTCTGATGAAGTTCTGCCATGGACCAAAAAAAAAAAAAAGGTGGAACTCTGCCTGTAGACTCGAGTCTCATTTGCGTAACTCTGAGTCTCTAAAACTCGAGTTCCTTGTGAGGTCTTGGAACTCCAGCTCGCACTGAGTTCCAAATCTTTTTTTTTTTAAAATGGGCCTAACTAACTAAATGTTTCCACATGCTTTCTTTTTTAAGTTAATATTTTCCAAAAGATGCTTTTCTGCAAATTTTCCGGTTTGAAGTGTAGGGTATGGGTGGCCCTTATTAACAGGATATTTATATGCGAAAGATGTGAAATTATGGCAATATTGTAAGATTGAATATCTATAATTTTTCAATGATAGTTGGCAAAATTTTGACCTCAAGAGTTGTTGAAGATATGGAAAATCAAAGAGAATCAATGTGAACCCTCAAGCTCAGTAATTTTGAATGAAATTAATGTAGATCAAAACTCTACACATCAAGAATTTGAAGAACTTGAACCTTGAAAGAAGAGGAGTAAGTAATTTGTGATGAGGGACTGTACTATTATTTTTATGTTGTTCTTTCTGCTGAGATGGACTTTCAACCAAGGTCACAGATGGACCAATCATAGCTACAATTGTTTCAGATCAAAGCTTCCATAGCTGCCTTTGTGGTTTATATATATAGCTTCCACAGCTACACTTTTGTCTTATAGCGTACAAATCTTGTTTAATTAGGATTACCCGGCTACCCAAAGAGAAAAGAGTCAAAAGGAAAAATACCAATTTGAAATATTAATAATAAAGTTACCAAAAGTTTTTCAGAAGCTTCAACTAACATCCTCAAAGATTTTTAAGTAAAGAAATCTAGCATTTGAATCACTTTTCTATAACTACTGAATTATCTAAGATTTGAATCCCTTTCCTATACTACTGAATTATCACTGCTGAAAGGGGGATGTCATTTGGGGAGGAAGAAGAGACATTACATTGATTTGTCACCAATTTGTGATCTTTGTGGCTACGGATATAGCATAGGAAGATTAAATAAAATAATAAAAGAAAAAACCCCCTTTTTTAATATAAAAATTACTCTTCCCAAAATTTTCTTTTAACTTCTTCTTTAACTAACTTAGAAAATAGAAATAAAAATCATTCTTGCTAAGAGCCTTGTAAATGAATTGATTGACACACTTTGATATTTTGAAATAAGATATTTAGGATTCAAATCATCCATTCCCCTTATACCTAAAGATGCATTGGTGTAAATTCTTAAAAAGAACAAAGTTTAGGGAAATTTTAGATATATGACCTGAATGCTGATGAATCAAGTTCAAGGAACCACACTTTGTACACTCAATACATGCATCATTTATTATTCTCGATCCAATTTTGTTATGTATGGGTCCTTTGTTCTTATCTATTGGCAATAGGGGTTAAACTGTTTAAGAATTTTTACAGGTTGAGCCCCAAAGCTAATTAAATGAATGATGTTTCCATCGATGGCAACATGCCAACATTGATTGGCAGCATCACATCAATATAATAAGCAAAAATTTAATAAAATTTTATTTGTGTTAGAAAGTCAAATACATAGTTTTGTAAGGCATAATTCAAAAATATATTAACAATTTTAGAATCTAAATGTTAAATTACATTGTGCTTATAATAATGAAATATTGTTCCATTTTTAACGGTAGTTTCATGATTTGTACATTTTACACGTAAAAGTTTTGTCAACAAATACATCACTAATTGTAAAATGATTCGAGTGTTTCTTGAGAATTCAAAGTTAAATTGAGGGACAACTCTCTATTACATGCTCACTAAATCGATGATTTAATTTTTATAATTGAGAATATACTAGAACATATAAAATATCAAATCGATAATGATGTTCAATTGTAAAATCATCTTGTTGATGAAAAAAACAAACACAATTCTTTAGGTATTTAAACAATATAACATGATCTAAATCTTGAAACCTAAGCTTTGACTTTGGGTCTCGAGAAAGCAAACAACCAACATATCATAGCTCACAATTCATTTGCATTCTCTTTAAGTGGAGTTTTTTTATAAGAAATTTTTTCTTGTTTTGTTAGTACAAATGATTTTTTTTGGAAGGCAGCTACAAGTACCAACCCTAGATAGAGGTTAGGTGGTCACTCTAAATTTTTGATTTTTTGAGTCAATCAATTTTGAGTTTTTTCTACGCTAATATATGTGTGTATATATATTCTTTTTATAGTTCAATTGTAAAATCATCTTGTTGATAAAAAATTAAAAAAAAAAAAAATTTCTTTAAGTGGTTTAAACAACATAACATAACCCTCAATCATGAAAGTCCCTAGCTTTTAACTTAGGGTTTTGAGAAAGCAAACAACCAACATATCATAACTCACAATCCATTTGCAATCTCTTTCAAAAGAGTTTTCTTCTTCTTCCATTTTTTTTTTCCAGAAATTTGTTCCAGTACAAATGATTTTTTTTTTGGAAGTCGGCTACAAGTACCAACCCTACATATGCTAGGTGGTCATCGAATTTTTGGATTTTTTTGAGTCAATCTCAATTTGAGGATCAAAATAAATATTTTGAACCCAACAATTTCAAATTTTTTCTACTAATATATATAAACTTTTTATAGTTCTGCCTCTGACTATGGATGCTTATTTGAAAAATCAATTACTATAAGAAAATTGAAAAATATTCTTTCTCATACTATTTCAATTGAATCTATTATGTTGGGCAGGCTAGGCTTTCACCCTAGAAAAAAGTCCAGTGCACCTCAACATTTTTTTTTTCTAATTTATTTACAAGATAAAATTTCTACTCTAGAAAAAATTTCGGCGCACCTCAACATTTCTAAAGCTACAGATATATATTTTTTTTTTACTTTGCCAAAAAATTTAGTTTGAAAATATACTATAAACATTTTAGATTTTAATTATATAGTTATCAATAATCTTTTTCACTTTCCCACTTTTGAGGCCCTTCATTGCCACTTTTGAATCTTCAAGTCTTTACTTCCGCCCAGCGCGTTGCCTTATTAATGAGATTGCATTTACTATTTGTGTGACAGTGGCAAATAAAAATGGGCCGCCCATAGTTCAACACCAGCCCATTGTGGGCTCTACCTCGAATTGAACTACCTGCTACAATAATGTTATGGCATGACATTTTTTTACAATGAGCCCACCATTTTAAGCGATTGATATGGATTCAACTGACACCGTAAACTCATTATTCTTTCTTCACAACTCAATAATATCTTAAATGAAATTTTATTATGAAAAACTGTCCATAGCATTATTATTTAAGTAAATTAATCGATAAAATTTATTCTCTCAAATAAGAGATTTAGAATTTAAATCTTATTTATATTTTAAAACTAATTAGTGTCTTAAGTTCTCATGATAAAGAAAATACTCATGTAATGAACATTAGGTTGAAATTAGTATCTAATTTATATAATAATGTAAAAATTGTATCTGGGTTGTGTTCTAAATTCTTAACATTAGGGACAATGTTGCTTAAAGAAATTATTTATGTATAAAGATAATGCATTAAAAACAATAGAAGCAGTGGCTAATCCATGAGTTGTGCTGGGCCATATATAAAGTTGATATAACTTCGCGCCACAATCGTACATACGATTTAAATAAGTGCAGAGAGAGCACATTTATTACTGACCCACTATCATCTTCTATTATTCACAATCATGTTACTAATAGAAGACACCATGGGCTACAAGAATTATTCATGTATCCATCTTCTAACCTTTGGGACAAAGACCCCTTTATTGTAATCCGTGCGCCTTTAGTGTAATCAAGTGCTCTGGGCATGGTACAGCCCCTGGCCTCACAGAAAAGAAAAAAAAAAAAAAAAACAAAACAAAAACAAAAAAAAAAAACAAAAACAAAAACAAAAGCGAAAAACTTTGGGCTAGATAAAATTATGGGCTGAAACTGACGGTTAAGTTATAGCCTATATTCATTGTTGCAAGTGCTTTCTTTACTCAAAAGTTTCCAATGAGTAGTGCAGCCACAATTTATAGTTCAATTGATATTTCTTTTATGTTTTCAACCGGTCCAAGGTTCGAACTCCCTCCATACTTAAGATATATTTAAATAAAATAATGAGAGCTTAGAGCATTCTTAGTAAGTGTGTCAAATGCTATCAATGTTATTTAACATCAAATTTTAAAAAAGCACCCTCCATTAAAGGTGCTGACGTTATTAATTTGACATCTAGTTACCAGAGTAAATTCATTCAAAGTTCTTAATGTAGTAAAAGATGTTTAAAAAAATTGTTTGTTTAATGATGTAAGTGAATAAAGAATAAAAAAATTTAAATAAAATATTAAATAATAACTTTTACTGCCGCGTTGTATTATAAACAATCGCAAAATGAATAAAGAATCCTTTTTAAAATGCTAAATATTATATTTTATAGCATTCACGATTAAAATGCCCTTAATGAGCGGTTATTATCTCTTTCTCTCTCTCTCTCTATATATATATAAAACTCTTTCACAATATTAAAAAAAAAAAAAAAACTTCTTCTAAATCTAAAACCCGATGTTTCATTAATGATGCTAGCTTCTTTCAATTAAACTTCTTCACAATGCTCTACCTTATTTTCACCAAAACTCTTCATGCCTAAGCCATCATCTATATATATGTAAACACAGACCTACTGGCCAATCATGACCGTAGCCACAATCCTAGATTTGTTGCTCTGGTCATTTTGTCGGATGGAGCCCCATCATCGCCAGGTGTATCACAGTCGTTTCGTCACTGATGGAGCCCATCACCACTGCATGTCGGGTACTTTACCGAAGTGAATCGGGTCCGATTCTGAGAACCCATGGAGTCACCGATCAACACAACAGTCAAAAGTTGCTCAAAGAGGGGTGCTAAAGTGGGTCTTGATTTCCTGATGAACTATGACTCACCGAAGTCACTTTGTTGAAGTGTGGGTACTGGGTTACAAGCAATATTTGAAACAGATGAGAGGTATTGAAAGAAGTTTGTGGAGGAAACGAGAAAAAGGGAGAAATAAAGAAGATGAAGGTGAAGGAAATGGGTTTGAGAAAAAACGGAAGAAAAAGAAAAACAGAAATAAAAAAAGGGTGTTGGGGTTGGTTAGAAGACAAAGATAAGCTTACTCAAACATGTATATACAACTGATCAAAAATTAAAAGGGTGCTGTGTTGGTGGTTTTAACTATTGAGTATAAATAAATGAAGAAAGTTTGACAAACATGTCCAAAATCCATATGATGAATTCATTGCAAAATATTTGTATTCCTGATTATACAAGGTTGCTTATTTCTATTATGAGGTGTGTATACATGTGGATTATGAAGCAAATGTTATGAGGTGATGTAAAATAATTATAAATATATTGAATGAATTACAACTACCATCTATAGCAACTTTTATTAATAATTGTTGACTTCTTAATTTGTTAATAATTGTTAAATTTGAATTTTTACTTCAATACAGTGATTTTAATATTTTCTCGAGTAGGCGATAACCACCCAAAATTATCAAAAAATCAGTTGTATCAATCTCTTTGATACCTTATGTTATAAAAGTGCATGGCATTATTTTTTTGAATCTTACATATAATATTTTCGATCGTATCAAGCAATTTACTATTAAAATATAAAACAAGAATTTGTCAGTTCGAAATGGGATTTAATAGTACTTGATCGGTTAAAATACAGAGCCAATCAGAAGCTGACATTCTAGAGCATTATAATGTGGCCACGTTACAGGAATATCAGTTTTCACTCTTATTTCAAAAATAACAAAGCAGACAAGTTCACAAGCTAAAACTATTTGCAGGTCATGCCTTTACAAACTCACTTTAACAAAATCAGCCCGGTATAAACTCACATCCTCAAATTGAGTTATATGTACCCTTAATTGAAACTTTACCCTTTTGGGTAAAGTCGATTTTCACTTAATTTTTTTTTTTTTAAATTACATGGCAAAATATGGTAACTCGATATTGTTAATGTCAAGCTTCACTTGTAACTCGATTTTTTAAAGCCGAGTACCAAAACAAGTGGACACACCGACCTAAATAGTTTCAAAAATTGTGGACATTGGCACAAATTTTTTACAAAATAGCCAAAGTCTAATATCCCTGTTATTACATAACAATGTTTTAAAAACTAAACCCTTAAGCACATGCAGAATATAAATTATGCATAATTATAATTTACTGTCCATTAGAAAACATAGAAACAATTTATAATACACTCATACTTTCATTGAACAAGACAAAACAAGGATATAAGAAAGTTCATCAAATACTAATGTAATGTGCAAACTTGGTCATATAGCATACAAAGAAATACTTGACCACTAATCTTATTTGATGACTACCTAATGGGCTAATGAGTTTTATAGCTTAATTGATACTTAGTGTTTTCAACAAAAGATGTCCAAGTTCTAATGCTCCCCGTCCCACCTATCAACATCCAAAAATAAAATTCCTACCTACTATGGGGCACATTCATTCATACTCCAAATGGGTCATTTGAATGGAGTGTTTGAAGGTTAAATTTCCCTTAATTCATCCTTGAGTTCTTCATAAGCCATCTCTAGAGCCAACATTCCTTAAGTTATACTCAACACATGACTCATGTCTAGCCTTTTGGACAGTATGGGCGATGGTGTGCAGAGCTACGGCTATCCCATAGCTTTCCAGCAGAACTGGTGTTGAACTCCTCCCAATCTTAGATCAACAATGTTTTGAACATCACCCTTTCAATTAGCTGATTAACCTAGTCAAGTATGTGATCAGTGCTACAGGGCCTCTTATTGCAGCGGCCTGTGATTAGCTCAAACAAAATAATTCCAAACTATAGACATCGTTTTATTAAAGTTTTATTGCTTGGAATCTGGTAATGTAAACACATGGTTGATAAACACAGAATTATATTTTGATTACTTGACTATACACTATTATTTTATCCTAAATAGTTATGCTGTTGATCATCCTGATACTTGAGATAACCCCACAGAAGAAGTGAGCTGTGCTTAAAAATATAATACAAATGTACTTGTAAAAACTGCAGAATTTTAAAATTTTGTTCAATTAAGAGAAATTTGTGAATTTTATAGTTTTTTGATGCATTGTACTTGAACAATGATTGATCTTTTAAAGGCAGAATATTTTGGCAGCGGAAAATTTTATGATAACAGGGCTTAGTATGTTGCAGATTCCACTAGAACCTCTATACAAACATAATGATACCTAAATCTACTCTTAACTCCATATATATAGATTCACACACACAAATCAGTGCAGGCCTAAACACTTACGCAGGATCGAGGTAACTCAATGTGCCAGCTGGGAGAGTTGACACATGAGAGTCATTTTCAGTTGCGAAGGCTCTAGACAGCCCGGGAATCAGCTATCTTGGCGTGTTCATTTAATAAAATGTTGGAAGGTTTCAAATCTCTATGGATTATAGGTGGGCTTACAACCATTATGTAGATACTCCAACCCTGCAAACCCACCAGTAAAACCATATTGGTAACTTAGTTCTTAATAAATTTATAACCTAAATCCAACAACATTGAAGATGAATAATCAAGTGTAATTGATTTGTTGACAAACCATGTGCTGTATCCACTGCAATTATAAGTCTCTCTATCTCAAGTTAAGACATTTGTGTTTGTCACTGCAGCCGAAACATGTCAATTTCTCTTTAAGCTGGGATGTTATAGCTCTGATTTCACAAATTTGCAAAAAATTACACACAATATTTAGAGTTTTGTCAAACTACACATTCCTAAGCCTAATTATATGAAAATAGCAATTGTAATCTCTTTATGTATTAAGCTTAGATTGGCTTGTTGGTACCTCACGCCTTCCTCTTTTGGTTTGTTTTAATTGTTCCATGTTTTGTAATATGAATCATGAAAATACAGTTGGGCCTATGGATAGTGGTCATACCCACATTCTAATATGCTTAGATAGTAGTATAGTACCGTAGGTACTTCACTAAGGGGCAAGACTTAGTTACAGTTTC
This sequence comes from Notholithocarpus densiflorus, assembly GCA_030021035.2. Lineage (NCBI taxonomy): Eukaryota > Viridiplantae > Streptophyta > Magnoliopsida > Fagales > Fagaceae > Notholithocarpus > Notholithocarpus densiflorus. The sequence goes on from JARYZH020000716.1 coordinate 56,567, forward strand.
ATAGGCAGTATTCGTTGTGTTTCATTATAAGATCAGGCAAAATGAGACTGCCCAATGGAAAAGACTTGGTACGCATCTGGTATGAACTGCACCTGTTTGGTGCACAGCTCAAGCCAACATTCTTTTGATTTGACAGAGGTAACTAATAGTGGAAAAGACTGTTCAGATTCTAATATGCTTAGCTACTACTATAGGTGCTGTTATGGAGCTTGCCCTCTACTAAATCATGTTTTTAATTTGATCAAACCACAAAGGTAACTTACTGTGTCATACGATGAAGAGCCTTTGGACAAAATTGGTAGATGGTAAATACCTGATAAATGCTGGTGTAGATTGCCATTAGCCATGAACTCATATATAAGTGCCTTCTTTTCACCCTCATCACAGTTGCCTTATATGATGGACTATCATTAAGAGTTGTGCCTGTATTTCAAAACAATGCTCCAATTTAATTGGATAAAAGTATTTTAGCTGCTTGCTTCATGCCATCATAGTTTCAAAATTAAATTAACATTTTGAAGTACTAAAAAATTCAATCTAACCTCTGCTCGAAATTTGTCATAGCCTTGGTTTGATGAAGTAGAGAGCAACTTAACAGCTACTTGAGTTTCATCTTTCAGTTTGCCAAGGTACACTTTTCCAAATCCTCCTTCTCCACATTATTTTGAAGTTATTAGTTATGCTCACAACCCTCCGAAAGCTATAACGCGATTCTTTGATTTGATGTTGGATTTGGTAACCATATCTACTGCAAGGAAGATTTGCACAATTAAAAAATGCAAAATCTATTGAAAATTTTTTGAAGCTTGTGTGGGAATATGTACTTTTTATGCTTCTTTCTTAATCTCTAATGTTTGTGTACTCAAATCGATTTCATCTCACACGGTATTGTTGAGGATTAAATCTAGAGTCCACTATCCTAGACAGGAATGCAAATAAATTCTCAGGCTGGTGTCACCAAATCCATCTGCAGCTACATTTTAGCCATCTTTAGTTATGGTTTCTCTAAGATATTTTGTCAGTGGTAAAGCTAGAGGAGGTTCTGGATTGTATGCTCATCTATATTTTGCACATCAAGAAGAGTTGTCCAAATTTATATGGTCAGCATGGACTCAAGATTGTATATGATCTCCAAGTTTGCTTGCCTTCTCAATTTGAATTCCTAGAATTGAAGAAGGCTGGAACAAGACCTTTTACAAAACCGCAGGAGATTGGGATGATATGGTTAATAATCTGTGTGGCACAGTGACCGGATTGTTATTTATTTATTTGACAATTTTAGGTGACAATAGGTATGGACCAGGTGTGTGGTATTATATATATAAACTCAGCGGTGTTGTTAAGGAAAGATTCAAGTGTTCTTTAACTATTCTTTTGTGTAACTTGAGATCCCATGTGACTATTTGAACTCTTGACAACCTGCCCATGTATGTAAGTATTACTGTGATGAATATTATCTTTTTGGTCAAGCAAAATAGAGTATCACCACACATCCCAGGATGGCAATCCTCAGAAAAATAAATCCCATTGACATCATAAAGTTAGGTACAAAACAACTGAAACATGACTCAAGCAAGATTCATACCCCTGCATTGCATGAAGAGAATGTGCACACTTACCACTCAGTCACATGTTGAATGGTCCATCCGTCCATGTATGTATTCAAAATTTTTTATCAGCTGCATTATTAGTGGTCTTGATTGTGTGGTTTGTCACGATAGCCACGAGTGAAAACTAATTAATATTCACAGTATTTTTCTTCAATTTCTATACATTATTTTCATGACTTTCTTAAAGGCTTTGGTGTATCACAGGAAAATAGGACTATCTGGGACTGGATGTTAGGGTCCGTTTTGGATACCGCTTTTATTTTGGTCGAAAAACTGAAAATTGAAAACAATAAAAAAATAATAATAAAGTTACTGTTTACGCACGGGGTTACTGTTCATAAGCCTAAATGCATTGTTCATGGGAGGCGCTAAAAAAAAAAAAAAAAAAAAACACAAACGCAGGAGAAATCAAACGTATACTACATCTCTTGTATCTCACTACAATGAATTGTGATAACAATTACAGAATCAGAAAATAAAGAAAGAAGTACCTCCTTGTCTTTTCCTTCTATACATAGCCAGAGCACAAAAGATGAACAGAAGAACCAGGACTGCTGCTATAGATGATGCAACAATTGGAATAACAAATTCCTTTTTCTTTTTCCTCTTGCATGGAACCGACATGCAAAGATCTGGAATTTCGCCAACACTTGCATAAAATGCATCAAGGTAATATGCCATAGTAAGTTATTAAACATAGATAGTTGGTGCTGTCATCTTGCAATTCAATTGATGGTGGAAATATAGAAGAAATCTGATTTTACATATTAGTGAACAACATATACTTTTTCTAGTATTTGGCATGTATAAAAAGCTGTTATAATTGTAAAAGAAAGAGAGAGAAAACACAAGAAGGTGAAAAAATGAAATTAGAATATTAAGTAAATAAAATATTGGAGGAAGGAAGATAAGCTACCTCAAGACCAATTTCCCATCCCAAAACTTCTGCAGAAGAGCCTCAGGAACTGAACCTGTGAGCTTGTTTCCACTTACATTACTGCAAAGATATTGTTATGCAGATCACCTCAAATTCCTTCACTGAAATTTACATTTTCAATACCAAGATCAAAGCTCAACAACTTACAGTGTGTTCAAATTCAGTAGTTGTGCCAAAAATTCTGGCAGTGGCCCAGTTAAGTCATTGTATGACGAGTCCCTGAAACAGGAGTTAGCAAGATGCACAAATGTTAAGCTAAACAATTGTTTTCTTTTCTTGACAACCCAATAATCAACTACATGACTTGCATATAGAATTTCCAAGTAAAAATTCCTGAAATCAAATCCCACAAATACACTCTCCAAGCATTAACACCTTCGGCAATTAAGGGTTCCATTATCCTCCCAGTTGATTGGTAACTCAAGCCATGTGACAGCTTCTTGGACCTGCTGGTGTCTAGCTATCACTATTGTATAGTATCTGAATGCTAAATATCAATCACAGTTTAGATTAAGACTCACAAGGACTGCATTGCTTTGAGATTGGAGAAAGAAGCTGTACCTCCCGTCATATTGCTTGAGCTCAAGTTCCTGCTTGTCATAATGAAAGAAGGAAGAGTTATTGCTACTTTTGAAAGATAATTTGCAATTAAAACAAAATTATTCTTATTTTTGGGGAGGATATGTGTTTGAACATTCCATCAAAATGAAACAAATTTAGTCAAATATCAGAAGGTGGCGATAAACCATTTTTTTTAGTTGAATTTGAAAGGAGTCTGTTCCATTGTCACATTTCCTAAAATGATGCATCATATTTTCATATCAGTTAATATGATGGCCCATTTTATGTGCCTCCAAGTTAAGGAGGATTTTTTCCCATTAGAAAATATATTAATTGAAATATCACAGCATGTATTAGTCAACACAAGTTTTGATGTTTTGAAGTTCACTTATTAATGAGATGATCATTGATGATTGTTGTCATTGCATTTCAAACCATCCCATGAGACCACTTGGGGAGACATAGATCACCTGCCAGTTTAGTCACATTGTACAGTTTCTTGATGCCCAAGTGATAGCTTCAACTAGTTTTTAAAAAAATAAAAAATAAAAGAAAGTGAGACAGAAAGGCAGGTGAATTCAAAATACAAAATCATACAGAAAGAAGAAAAGATGAAAAGTCACAATTATATCCGACATTTGTAGTTGAAAACATAAAATGATTTTGCTATGATAATGAATTCTCTAGAATGTAGCATTAATGATGTTCAAAGTGAACTACCAACAGTTGCAAATTTATGGTGGCTAGCAACAATAAAGTCATGATACTGCCATTTCATGAAAACTATGAAATAATTTGAAATTTCTTTGCTATTAATTAACGAACTTGTATGATCCTATTCTATTTTGGCATGGAGAGATAAAAGCATGGGAGTAACACGATTTCATTGATAGATGAAAACTATTGACAAGGCCTAAAAGTGTGGTGGCTCTAATAAAAGTTTCATAACAAGGTTTCAATAACTTTAAACTACTGCACTAAAGTTTTGATTTCTATTTTGGGCAAGTATAACAGACAAAGGCTCATCTAGAAAATATTCTTGATTGAGTAAAGCTCTATATCAAACCTTCCTATGCTTAGAAACTATAATCACATATGGCTATGTCAACTTAAACTAGAATTTTCCATTTGAAAAGACTCAATTTATTAATTACTGAAAGGAACATCACCAATGTTCTAAAGTCTTATTGTATCAGCAATTGAAGCATTCTTCTTTATATTAGTTAGCAGCAAACTGAGCATAATCTTTGCCTACAAGGAAGATAAAAAGAGAAGAAAGCACACCATCATCTATGGCAACTGTTTTATTTGGGAGCTCTATTAATTGAAAAAGCTCAAGAGCATTGAGGATTGAGGAAGCTTGGTTCCCCAGCTGCATATATTGAAAGTGAACCCACTTTCCACTAATTGGTGGATCATTTTACCGTGCTATGGGTTCAGATAATCAAGTTTAACAGATTCGTCAGGGTTGCGCCATTATTCAAATTAATTGTCAATTCCTCTGCTAAGGCTTAAGCTTCTCAATCTCAGCAAAGTGAAAATAAGCATAATATTTGAAAGAGAATCTGTGACTCTGTATAAGCTCAGGGGAGTGGTAGCATTCTGCTTCTAGCAGCAGTCCTCAACACTACATCTGGTAATTTATAAGGGTTAATATTGCTTGGGGAATAAACGGTTGAGTTTGTGCAAATCCGATCCAATTGTTAAATAGTAAAAGGCTCCATATGCGATCATAGACATCATATGGGTACCTAATTGAAATAAAATATTAAATAATTCAGATTGTGCCAGAACAAGATGATATTGAACAACATTATTTTTTTTTTGTCAATTGATGAACATTGAAAGGTAACTGGTGTTAAAATACTGTTGTCAAAATTAATGAATGCAGCAAGGTGGCGAGCCTACTTATCTTAACATGTAAGTTTGAGAACATATAATGTTATTATATGATAATCCTGAGTGGTGTAAGAGTTATCATAAAATCAAAGGCATGCAATAATATTCTTCATATGCAATGGAATAAGTTATAGCCATGCCAGTGAAGATGAATATTTAGTGTCAGAAAGCAGTTCCTACCATAACAAGTAATTATTTTAGGCTCAGAATGGTGTAGCTGATTCACCTGAATGCATTTTCAGAATTGTTCCTGCCAACATCATATCCCCATATTTTCACAAGTGCCCTGCCCTTGAATTTGATAAATGGAATTGTCCAAAGTCAGAGTTCCAATGATGAAATGAAGGGTACCTACTGCTGTGTGTTTATTAAGCACATCTATGTAATCTGTCAAGGGAACATGAATAATGTCATAATAATAATAATAACGAAATTCATCAGTATTTGTTAAATTCACTGTCTTCCATGCATTAACCCCAAGATGTAGGTCGAATACTGGTTGCCGGTTTTCACTATCATAATTCCCATATAAGAATGTTGCCCTGATCAAATAATTATTGTTTTTGCCTTGCTCTGGTCTCAGGGGTGCAAACAATTCCTTTGTTCCCAGAGGAAAACTTCTCAAGTTCTTTGCAACTGTGGAAGATTTTCTTGGGGATAAATCAGGGATATTGCCCTGACTATTCCAGTATCTATCAATTCCTTTATCTGACACATAGGAAATATTGGTTCCTGTGTAGATGTAATCTTCTATCGCTGCCACAGTCAATGCTAATGAAACCTGAAATTTTGCAAAAAGAGAGAACGACTTGGCAATGAATATGGGTCTCTTCAAATAAGGTTCCAATACGAATTTCAGAACACCACGTCTTTGCAATAAAACTGGCAATTAATATTCCTAAGACACAAATTTTCAAACAGCTTAAGGTCCAAAAATTGTTGATTTAACACCTACCTTTGTGATCATGCGGTCTTCCACGCGCTAACAGAAAATGTATGTGGAAAGCCAAAATGTTGGTTTTTTTTGTTCCTTTAATGTTTGTGCTTTATTCGTGATGTTAATTTTTTTTTATATAATGAAATTGCAGTCTATACTTAAATGAAAGCTACACAAGTAACATTCAATTATTCAGAGTGCTCATAAAGTTTCTTAGGATAGCCTCTTTTGTTTCAATAAATTCACTGATCCAAGGACCCATATCAGATGTGTTAAATTAAATTAGACAAATCAGACCAAATATCTTGTATAGAACTTAAAAGTTTGATCACCTTTCAAAGCTTGAGGCAATAAATCGCGTTGTAAATATGTCTGGAACATTCACATAGCGAATGGCGCACACAGAAATAGAGAATCAACAACCACTGAATAAATCTTGTTAAAGATGTTATGGTAGCACTAAGACCCAAACAAAATGAATGTCCAGCAATTGTACAACAAGCAAGTTAATTTGGTGTTAATCTAGAGTTGTCTGTACATAAACTCTACATTGATTCATACTTCATTGTAAAAGCTATTTGTCGTGTTAAGATGCAGCTGTCAATGGATTTCTGCTAGACAGTCAAATCAAACCATGTTAATTCTTACTTTCACTGATCACTCAACAAATTTTTAATAAATCTAAAAATATCTGAACTGCTTTGTGTTGTGGGTACTGGGTGAATTGCTGTATTCATGGATAACAATATTTTTCACTCCCAAAAATAAATATATATATATATTTATATGAACACATTTATTTTGTACTTAGTTGGATAATTGTAAAGGAATCAGCCTCTCCAAAACAAAATTGCGTAACTGGTAAGGCTACTTATCATGACTTCCTAAAGCCCATTAAATGTGAGAACTTCAGCACTAGATACAACCTGTATCTATCACGATTTCTCAAGGTCCGTGAAATGGGAACTGTGTACACTAAATACGACATTGTACTCAATTAGATTATTGGATTTGTCGAAACTGGAAGACATAATTCCAAAGTCGAAATAGAAGGTATTCAACCCACTTTTTATTAGACACAAATAAAATGATATTAGATAATGAGCAATGACGGTTACACGATTGTATGCACACTTGTGTATACGTACACGTTGAGGTTCAACAAGTGACGGCCTTTTAGATAAAGGGGGCATGTCTAGTTTCAGGAGGATATATACCTTATATGCACTATCGAGCCAATAATGGACCCCGACATACAAGTAGAACTTTTGGAATTGGATTTCGCTGTACTTTTACATGGAAAGAAACTCCTAATTCAAACTGGCTATAGCAATAATGATTGAGACGAAAGAAAATGCAAAGACAAAAGAGTGAATTTGGTAACGAGCAGTAAGATAAAACTCATATTTGTTTCATTAAATGCTATCACACATGCATTTTTACGAAATTCAATATATTCTATCACACATAATAACATCTTACCAAATTCTCACCTCATTTATTTATATATGTGATCATAATCGACGATGCTATCGCTTTTCTTATTTTTAAATACGCGAGCAAAGATAATGATACGTTACTTAAAATGCTTATTTTTACATTTAAAATGCTTATTTCAGTTATTTACTTAAATTTCAATACATCTTATTACATGTAATAACATCTTAATAAATTCTCAATTTAATGGATTATATACAGATTATAATCACTGACGCGATCATTTATTTTTAAATACGCGAGCAACATTTATTTAATACGTTAAGATTATGTGAAAACACGAGTTTTACACCACATCCATGCGCACTTAATCAAAACAAATTGGCTAATCGAAGTTTTCAAGGTTAATTCTTCACATGTGCCAGGATTATCAACAGCCAGCTTCTTCCGGCACGCTCACATCTCCCTCTAACTAATTCCCTGTTGCCAAGAATAGCTATCACCAAAATGACGACAAACCATGCTTTCTGAACCAAATCGAATATAGATTATCATCTTATGTTGATATTTCAAAGAGTTATGCCTACTCAGAAGGAAGATGGAGTAGTACTTATATATATATTTACGAGTGCCTACCAACAACGTTTATCAGCTCATGTTCCTCTCCTTCTGAGTAGTACTTATAACTTATTTCTGAGTGGTTAGTGACAATGGCTTATATTAATAGCAGACCCCATTTTATGTGATAGGCAATATGATCAACACTCTCTTTGAATGACGATTAGGTCAAACAGTGAATTTCTCGGTCTTCAAATTCGTTGTTCCTATTGTCTAAACATTTTATTTTTTTCACCTCTTGAATATGACATTTCTTAATTACAAGCGTAACTACAAGTGTGAAACAATCTAAGAGCGTTGAGTTTTACAACAAGAATGTTCAAAGCATTGAAGTGTAGCGGTCTTTGTTTATATTTTCATAGGAGTGTTCCTTTTCTGAATGAATAACGCAATTTCTTTTGTCATGCGGACTTATAATAACTTCCAATCACAAAAAATATTTGAAGGAAAAATAATTTTAATAAGTTTAAGGATACAAATAATAAATATGTTAAACTGTGATTAGTGCATAATAAAAGTAGTATTAAAGTGATGAACCCATGTAAAATTAAGTGATGTTACTCCCATCCATTATTGATGGTGCAAATTGGGTGTATTGATATTTTGAAAAAAAATCTTGATTTATCAAACCTTATTTTTAAATGGAATAAAAATCATGAATTTCATCAACCATTTATCCATTGTTAAATTTGGTAAACAAAGAATGTGAGTAATAAATATATTTTTAAACAACGCCCTGAAATATTGGTTAGCAAAAAATATTTCAAATTATTACATATGCCATTCTCAAAAAATATTATGTTTTTAAATTTTTACTGAAATTTTATTTGTATCATTTATTGAAAATTGAAAAAAATTGTTTCTAAAATAAGTAAAGTTTTTAAAAGTTGTATATAAACAAATTAGTTATAAAATTAAAGAAAAAAATATATAACCCTTTTATTACCGATATGTTTTCGTGGAAGAAAATAAACTCAGCATACAAAGAAGCTAATCGACTCCATTGCTTCAAGGCCGCTTCATACAGAAGTAGTATGAAATTGATTAATGCCATAAGTCGACGACATCACCTTAATACTCCGATGGTATCTACATGAGACGCACGGGAATCCTCGGTGCCAACGAGAAGAGAGAGGTCAATGGGAGTAAAAAGAAGCCAATCTGGAATAAAGAGCACAGACGAGTCCGGGATGGCCTGCTTGACCTCCACGAATATCTACAAGGAAATATCTTGTACCCTACGATTAGCCCTAATCAAGGGAATCCCATAAGGAAAGGATCTCGCCAATTATGTGGAGGTTTATAAGGATCTTCCACAAGGAGCACTTCCACCAAGAAACGAATGTCTTCTATCGCTACTATAAAAACCCCAAACCCTCACAAACCAAGGCACGATAATTTACCCCAAATTTTTGACACTCTGTAGTCAGGAAAGTTCTCTAACTTAACATTCTGAGGTATTTACCTGTACTCACACCAAGATCAAGGTTTTCTTTTGTTTCCGTTTTCTGGGCAGTTCCGGTTCCAGAGCACGTGAGGACCGTGTGGCTCACCTGGACGATTTTTTGCATCATTATCATGCCACCTGGGGAAGTAGAACAAAGAATGTGTTTCCATACTACCACTTCCCCGACAAAGAGCCAGGCGGTACTCACTCGCTCGATGGCAACCAACACACAATAATGGAGATGAACCACGACCATCGCCCCGAACATAGGTACAGACTTTAGCCATACGTGGAATGCCTAATTGCAAACCATGACCTGGCAAACACCGCGCCAAAGGGATGTCGAGCTCACCAAATACGAGAAGAGCAAAGTGGGCACTAGCCCCGAATGAGGGACCGAGAAAGGCCAGAAGGCAGCAATGCCCCAGTAGGCAAAAAAGCACAAGATACCAAATTGCTCATCCATCACGTATACAAACACCACCCGCATAAGGCGATCATGGAGATGCATGATGAAGGAGAGGATGGACTTCATGATGAACGCCTCAAGCGGGCGGTGTCAAACGACTCACGAGCCGGTCCATCGATGGACTCGATTCACCGTGACTCGGGCCACTTGCCTCCCCTTCCTCGCTGTTCGTATGCCGCAGATGTTTATGATACAAAGTTAAAGGGATCCTCTGGACCACTTGGAGTCATTCAAAACCCTCATGCACCTACAAGGTGTGGCGCATAAGATCATGTGGCCGAGCCTTCCAACTATGTCAAGGGTCCCACAAGCGGTGTGATTCAGCTAGATTGACGCCTCAACTCCATTGGTACCCTTCATGAGCTGCGTAGTTTGCCTCTCACTTTACTGGGGGCAAAGGTATAAGAGGCTCACCGTACTGGTGAGCATCAAGCAACGTGAGGATAAAACATCGAGGTCTTACATAACCTGCTTCAACAAGGAAGCCTCCCGATAGACTGCTGATGACAAGATACTGCTAGTCGCATTCAGCCAATGAGCCCATATGGAAGTTTTTGTTCTCCTTATACAAAACGACTGAAACCATGTCGATGTGCTTTATCGAGCTACTAAATACATGAACGCAGAGGACGCGCACTAGCCCGAGAGGAGAAACCTAAGAATAGGGAAAGACAGAAGATGCACGATGTGAGTGGACGAAAAATGACTAGAACTGGGATCTGATTGGAGGGACGGGAAGCCTAAACCCCATTAGAAGGTTCACCAACTTCACCTCATTGACTACCCCGATTGATCAAGTGTTGATGCAGACAGCGATGATACCACCTGACGTGGCCTCTGGTGCAAGTTAAAGGGAGATCCCAAGAAGCAGGTCAGAGACAAGTATTGCCATTGTCATCTGGATCGCCATTATGACACGTCAATGCTAAGTGACTTGAAGCAATAGATCAAGCCTCTAATTAGGCAAGGAAACTACAACGGTTCGTCAAAGAAGGGAGTGGCGTAATTCCACCACAGAGAGCAAAGTTGTGCAGTGGATAACAGCGCCCTGTGTCACCCTTAGGAGATATATGATGACTGAGGGGGCACCACAGCCTACTAATTCGCTCCAGAAGGCACGTAAGACTTACTTAAGGATGGTTCAAAGCGCCCGGGGCTGATGTGTGTCGCTCCAAAGATGGCACGAGCTGGACAACCCCATAATCGTTCCTGAGGAAAGATGCTCTCGATGTCTCCACCACCCACACGACGATGCACTCAAGCAGTATACTGGGTAGGGGATTACAAATACTCACCGGGTCCCAGCTGATAATGGAAGCCTCAAGGATATCCTCTATTACCCAAGGCTCCAGCGATGCAGGGATCGAGAGAGAATAGCCTATACCAACCAAATGCACCGCTGTCGATTCGAGGAACTGGGTATACCCCTGCAAGCTTACATCGCCTGCGATGCTGGTGACACCTCAACAAATTACTAAGGATGTCACATATCTCTGTCGTCAACCTGCTCATCCGCTACAATGCCATACAATGTCCACCCTTAATTCTTGGAAGGTCAGCAACTTCACCTATCACCTATCGATCAAGTTCCCCACCTAGTACGGAAAGGGGCAGGAGAGTACGAAGAGATCAAGTAGCGGCGCGCGAGCTGTTACATCGCTTAAGGCCGGAGATGGATGATCGCTACAAACCATGCATGTAAGAATAGCATACGGTGGCAGAGCCCGTGGGGTTGAAGAAGTACTACGATTCTATGCCCAGCTGAACCGTGGATCGACACTCTTGCTAGCCCACCAACTGGCACTGCAACATTCCTATGGAGAACCCGGACATCTTCGCCTGAGCCACGAAGACATGCCCACCATCCTTCTGGCCATAGTCCACAAGAATGTATCACCCTTTTTTCCTCCCATCCGTCGGGTGAAACGGTGTTCGTGGTGAGCGAGACAAGGCCACAGCGTAAAAGGTCCGTAAATTAGGAGGCGAGTTCATTCGGTGTTGTAATTATCCAGATCGTCACAATGTAGTGATGGTCAAAGGCCAATCTGAAGCAGGATGTACGGACTTCACGGATTCTTAAACAGGTACGCCTAAGGATGTTTACCCACTTCCGTGGATTGAAATTTTAGTGGACTACGCCAAGACACCAGCTATCGAAGCCTATGGACGCCGCTTTTCCTCGTTACAACTTTATTGCTTTGTGACGAGGTCGATCAAAAGAAGACTTCATTCGCCATTAGCCAAGGTCTCTCTTCTACTACAAAGTAATGCCATTCTGCTCCTAAGAACGCGGAGCCACATCAAAGGCCACTGAACAAGATGGATCACACATCGACAGCTGAACGCTCAAGTCTACACGCGGACGCATGTTGCTAAAAAGCATTCTGGGAGGACGAATTACTTGACGACCTCATGAGACCTTCACCTACAACATGAACTAAATCCAAAAACAAATGCATTTCTAGAGTGATCATCATGGTGTTCTGGTTCATAAAGGTTCTAGAGGGGTATTGAGGTCAATCTAGACAAGGTACCGACATAATGAAGATGACGCAATAAAAACGTTAAGGAAACATGAGCCTTTTAACCAAGAAGGTAGCCGCAAGTGACCGAACAAGTTTGTCCTCAAAAGTAACTGATAAATGCCTACCTTCTTCCGCACGTTGAAAAGTCATTCGAAAATTCTGCCGAATGTCTACATCTCAAGAGTCAGCTAGCTATCTTTTTCCGCCATTACTGGGGTCCCTCTCCAAACCAGAGAAGAATTGTTTCTCTATCTCGTCATCTCCTCACCAACATTAGCCTTAGTCAAAGAGGGAGACAAGTGCGTAAACCTGTAGGCCACAGCCAGCCGAGCACCTTGTATGTAGAAGAGAAAAATTTCCTAATGGAAAGCTACCGCCTTAGTGGGATCGCGTCGCAACTCGTGTCCATACTTTCAGCCTACACAAAGATCATTCTAATGTATGCTTCTCATGCAGAGCAGTATAAATTAAATCGCCGGTCTGGATGGCACTGGCTGGGCAATCGAGTTAAGTGAATTTGACTGATGACGCCCGCACGCCATGAAGTGGACAGAAGTTGCTGACTCTTACTCAGACCACCAACAAGGGAAATAAAGGGTGAGAATGTCCTCAATGGAGTATCCACACGCGACGGTCATTCAACAAACAAGCTTCAGAGCCAAAATTCACTTCCAAGGAGACGAGATTGAATGCATGGTCCGTCTCGATTTCCATATAGCCATTAATGAAGTAGGAGTACGGCTTTAATAGCGGGGTGGATCGGATCCTCCGGCCAGCAAAGAGCCAAAACGTGGTCGACATCGCGACTTCCAAAATGGAGTCAAGTAAATGGCAATCATGAGCAAAAAAACATTTAGCTAAAGTACTTGACGCAAGTGAAGAAGTGAAAACGAATGACCTCTGGGTCGAAGTTTGTTCAAATCCTGCTGAGAGACAAGTGTATGGATCACCTGCGTAAGACGTATCACGTGAGCATATGCTCATTCCACTGTGTACTATCCTTTGTTCGGGGGATTCACCACACACGCATCACAGCAGGGTGAGAGGGGTTCCAGAACAACCGGACTATACCATTAATCTCCTGGGCTTGAAAATGGTATGCTACCTGATCAGATAGAGGCTGCAAGGAAGTTAAAGGTTCAGCAAAGACAATTGTATAATCAAAGACATCTTGTACAAAGAGGCTTCTCCCACTCCATACCTAATATGTCTTAGAATTCGAGGAGGCGATCTGTCATGAGAGAAGTCCACTAAGGAACTTATGGAACTATCTCATCGTGGTCTTTGGGCAGACAAGCACGTGCAAGATATTATTGGCTCATCATGCAGAAGGATACCACACAGCCAAAATCTTACAGATATGTCGAGAAGAGAACTTCACGACAACCAACAGAGCTCACTCCAATGACGGCCCATGGCCTTTCGCTTCAACGTGGGGCTGATATCATGGGCCCATTCCCTAAACAACAATTGGGACAATTGAAATTCCTAGTAGTCGGTACAGATTACCACCAAATGGGTGGAAGCCAAGCCCCGCCACCATCACAGAGGGAAAGTACGAAACTTTGTATAGAGGAACATCATCCGCAAATGGTGATACCTAGAGTACTAATCTCGCATAACGGAAGTGAATTCGACAAATAACCTGGTTTCAAGAGATTTTTGTCAAGTAGCTAGGATCAAGAATCACTATTCCTCACCTGCCCACCCTTAGCCAAAGGAATGTTGAGGTCATGAACCGATCCTGCTCAAAATCATCAAGAATCAACTCGGGCGGGCAGGTATATGGTCAAGAATTGCTGTTGCCGATGGGCACAAGACTACAACAAGGACGCCTTGCAATAGACATCAGTTTAATTAGCATACTAAAGTCGTAGGCCGTCATCCCAACTCGAGGCTCCGACTCACAAACTACGTATGGGAAACCATGACGAGAGTAGGAACGATGAAGCTATGCGCTTGGGTGTGCCTGACTTGGTGGATGAGGTCAGAGCACCACTAACAAAGACAAGGTGGTAAATTAACCTCATGGCTACATTAAATCAAGAAGTCGCAGGCTGGGGCCTAAGTTTGAGATCTCGCTCTAAAAGGTGGGACAAAGTACTACAAGAGATCTCATGTGGAAAGCTAGACCTAATTGGGAAGGACCTCAAGGTGATCGCTTCATGGCGCAGGAAAAGAACTTACCAATTGGACTTAGATGGCAAAGTTGTACCACCCATGAACATGGAGCACCTAAATAAATACTACCAAGAGATATCCAACGGGAACAACACTCCTCATTTCCAGTTTACTTCCTTTTAGTTAATTTTTACTATTTACGTACTTTTAAGCCCAAATGATGCCTTTTTTCTTTCAAGAACAATTTTTACTTTATGCACGCATTTATCACATAATAAGAGAGTTATTCATATGACCTCGTGTACGTATATGTCTCTACAAAACTACATCTATGATTAAGTCCACAAGGAACAAGTTTATATTAAGTCCATGTTGGACGAAGCTCATTATTACTACCACAAGTGGGACAGTTCATCCTACTGGGATGTCTTGAAATCTATCAAGTCCACAAGGGATCTAGTTCATCCCTACGTGGGATGTCTTGAATTACTGGTCCATGTGCTGACTAACTCATTATTAAGTCCACAAGTGGACGAGTTCATTATTACGTCCAAAAGTGGACGAACTCATTATTAAGTCCATAAGTGGACGAGTTCATTATTACATCCACAAGTGGATGAGTTCATTATTAAATCCACAAGTGGACGAATTCATCCCATAGGAATGTCTTGAAATTATCAAGTCCACAAGTGGACTAGTTCATTATTAAGTCCATGTTGACAAGCTCATTATTACGCTCACGTTACGAGTTCATTATTAAGCCCATGTCTATTATTAAATTCACAAGTGGATCGGTCTATCCTCGGGATGTCTTGAAATTATCAAGTCCACAAGTGACTAGGCTTCATTAAGTCCATAAGTGGACGAAGTCTACTATTAGGTCCACAAGTGGAGGAGTTCATCCTATTGAGATGCCTTAAATTATCAAGTCCATAAATGGACAAGCTTGTTATTAAGTCTACCAAATTGATCTGGGTTCATCCTAATTATCTTCACCAAGTCCTTTAGGGACACATCCTAACATGTATGCTAGTCCAAAAAGGTGGACGGGCAAATACATATCTCAAAATAAGAAGGCAGTAACATGGCAAAAAGCATACTTGAAATGTAAATAAGACTAAAGGCATACATATGAAATAAAGAAATATTAAACAAACGCCATAAATAAAAGGAAAGTATTTACAACAAGGCCCAAAACAAAGTGGGCACTTAACATATCTAAGAATAAGATGGGATACATAAAAAGCTAAAAATTAAAACCAAAGCTGAAGGATTCTCAAGGCCCCGGAGAGTAGCGCGGTTCTCAAAGATCTCCTCGTAGGAAGGATTTGTTGTTCGAGGCGTATGTTCTCGTAATCATTAGAAGGATCTTCACCGCACGGACCGCGGAATGATGGGTCTCCTCAAGAGCGTCGAAAGCAAGGACTACACCGGCCGCCTTTTCGATCGTGTCTATACGAGTGGTGAGCTCGCCGGTCTCTTCCTGACCGACGGTGTCATCACCGCAAGAGTCACTGTAAAGACTAGGTCGCCCATGGAGATCTTTGACAAGTCAAGGTTTGGATAGACTGGACCAACCTCGTCAGCAACCGCCAAAACCTTCACCGGTAGTAGACGGCGACGCATCAATAAAAGACTGCGAGCCCCAAACTCCACCACAACGCCGGCTTTGCCTTCTATCCGCCATGAAAGGTCATTAGCCCGTCTCCAAACTTTCCTTAGCTTTCTCTACGCCTTTCTGAGACCCGGATTCCTCCTTTTAGCTTTTCAATAACAGCCAATTCTTTGTCGAGGGTGTGGACGCCTCCTTGTATTGCTTTTGCCTTGTTCGATCTTTGGGCTCGGCCGATCGACCACCCCTTCGAGCGACACACCTATCTTGAGCGCTCTTCATGCACTGACAAATAAAAATGTCCACGCCAAGAGAATAAAACATGAAAATGAACAAAGTATGAGAAAACATACCTTGGCTAGGTCGAAGAGACCCGATGCCCTTAAGTCTTCCATCGTCAGTCAAAGACAGAATCCAAGTCCATTTCCTTTGATGATTGACTAACCATCTCAATGGCATGCTCCCGCGCGTAAAGAAGACGATTTAACGATCTCTAGGTGACGTGGACCACCACCATCATTAAACCTTTACTAGCTCCATGGTCGGTTTAGCATGCATTTACCTGCTTTGACTATTTGTCACCAAAGAAGAATGTCTTGGCCCTTTCGAAAGCAGATCTGGCCATCCTTCCTGCTCTTCGCTTTTTAAACGCCCTCACACCCTGGGATCACGTAGGCCCTTCTCTTCTCCTTCTACTTACGCTACCGGGTACCGACGCTTATCAAAGCTCTTGTTTCACCGCCCATTTCGTGAAGGGTAAAAGATGAACGTTAGATAAGTGTGCATAAGTACGGCGTACTCAAGGAAAGAGCTAAGAAATAAACTTACAATCGACGAGAATGCGTCAGCCTCCGAAGCCGCAGGCAGTTGGCTCGTGGTGACTACCACAAAGAGGCGCAAATATGTCGGTGGGTAATAGAGTTCCTTACACCTATTCGCCGAAAGAGATGTCAATCACCCGATGGATACAGCCCCAAGCCGTCGGCTTATCCGCAGACGAACACTAGCTGAAAAAGAAAGAAGTACAAAAATTTGTCGAATAAACAAAGAAAAAGTGAGAACGCGAGATGGTGTACTAAACCTCAATCTTGACAATACCCCAAGTATTGTCGGCCGCGAGGCATAACCTACTCCCATCGATACCCAAATCTCGTCACTTGACAAAAAGTACATACTCTTCCACTTCTATCGGAGTCACGAGAACCGCCACCACCAAGTGAATTTTTCCGCCGCAAAGTGATATTTCCTAAGATGAGGAGATGTGTCAGTCTCAACACCAAGAACTTGTCGAGAGTGTCGACCTGGCTCCCACCATATTAAGACGAATTTATGATGCACCTTAGCTCCTGCGAATATTCTCTAAGTATTGTGGAGCTATTAGGTCGACAAATAAACCTAGGAACTGGCCAACCCAACGGCTGTAGTTCCATCAATGGCAATCTCAATCCCGCCACGAACATGGTGTCATACATACCAACGCCTCATGTCTTCCTAGAGTAGCACTTTTCAAACTTCCCGGTAGACAAATTGGACATTATCGTGGATTTGCACCCATCCCAAGTGTTCTTAAAAATTTTGGTCGCCATCGCTGGCTTGAAATCATTAACGGTCCATATCATGGGAAGGCGAAGGGATGGGTATGACCATCCCCTAGGCTTCCGAATCTCCTCCCATTGCAGGCTCTCCCTTTATCGCCCTCACCCTCACCCTCATCCTCATCCTCTCCCTTGCACCTCCTTCATTCCCTCACTTTCCTCTCGTCCCCCTCTCTCCTCCCTCGTATTCAAGGCCCTCATTCTTCCGCCCTCTCCTTCCTTTACTCCTCTCCGTTATAATTTTCCTCTCTACTCACCGTGAGAATAGGTGGACAGCCTCTCCTGACGATCGTGATAAGCCTCCCTCCTCGGGCTTCCATGACTGAAGGGCAGACTTCATCATACCGCTCCTCACCTGACCAAGACGACCGAAGCCACTCGTTGCTTCTTATCACCCGACATCTATCAATTTGCCAAGCAAATGCAGGTATTCTAAGAACCTATTTGATCGGTCTCTATAGAAGTGGGATAACCCGACTAGAAAAATCAAGTAAAAAAAGAAATGAAAGAAGGAAACTTACTGGTGGATTAGTTTGACGACTCAGAGGTGACTTAGATCCGGCAAGTCGGGACGACAAAAGATGACTGCTGAACGTACGCCTCTCCCCTCTTAAAGACTCTTGGTAAAGATGAAATAAAATAAATAAAAAATGAGAGGGAGGAAATGAGTTATTACAGGACGAAAGAGCATGGGAAACGAAACACCTTGTTCGAAACGAGTCAGCAAAATTCTTATGCCACGGTCCTAGCATTTAATAAAATCTGCTCAAAAGGAGCCATTAATGTTAACCCTTTTTCCAATGGATAAATAATGAAAGGGAGGTTCATACCCACGACCCATCAACTAAGACCGATTGCAGCCATGGAGCAGGGGGCACTGACAAGAGCGTTTTAGGGAAGAAAATAAACTCGTTACATGCCAAAGAAGCCGACGACTCCATTGAGCCCGTTAGCCCCATACGCGTGTGGAAGTAGTACGAAATTGACAACACCCATAAGTCGACGACGTCACCCTCAATACCCGACTGCATCTACACAGACGGGCTGGAACTCAAGGCCGACGAGAAGAGAGAGGCCTGACGAGTAAAGAAGCCAACGGAATAAAAAGAAAGTACGACGAGTCCAGCACGGTCTTACTTCGGATTCCACGAATATCTATACAAGGAAATATCTTGTATCCTACGAAGGCCCTGCACTGGGTGAACTCTATAAGGAAAGGATCCTACCAGCTAGGCAGGTATTTATGAGGATCTTCCCTACAAGGAAAGAGCCTCTCCGCCAAGAAACGAATGCCGCCTACGCTAATATAAAACCCCAAAACCCTCACAAACCAAGGTACGCATAATTTATCCGCCCGCACTCTAGAGTTGTGAAAGTTCTCTAACTTAACCTTCTGAGGGTATTTGGCTCCATCACACCTGCACTCTCGCAAGGTTTTCTTTGTTTCGTTTTCATGGATTCTGCCTAGAGTAATAATGGGCGACCGTGCGGCTTACTAACGATTTTTTGCATCATCAATTACCGTGGGTAACTAGAAGTCTAGAACTATAACATATATATGTTATTTTTGAAGAGGGACTCACACGGCAGGAAAGCAAGGCCCAAATCAGCTCACTATCACAAGAATGGTTGGGTACAACTTCCAAGAAACTTAAACAGGACAAGTTACATGCAAATACATTGATTTTTTGAAGTGACGACTCTGCCCTAAAGTGGACTTTTGAACAGTCTCAAACCGACATGCACGCCATTGAACATATTGAAATCGTTTAATTAGTTCTTTTTAGAATTAGAATGACTATTTCTCCATACTATACTGGCCTAACGAAGGTGTCATTAGGGCTTCTCACCAGCAACCACTAATCGCTTGCTCCATCGTGCTAAAAGTCTACAAAATATGTAAACACAACTTTATCACAACTTGACTACCGATTAAGTAATGACTTGACAAACGTGATTAGGTTGGGTCAGCCATTTTGGGTTCAGTCATATCAGTATTGCACCATAAACGAGTTCACCCTTTCAATTTAAAATTAATTACCCTTTTATGCTTTTACTTTTTCTCTATTCATGTTTCATGTCTTCTTCTTACTGCAACCTTTTAATTATTTTATTTGTTTGTTTTTTTCTCCAATCTTAAGCAAAGATGAGCTTCAAAACGAAACTTGTATTAATGAAAAAAAAAAAATACTTGCCATTGATATTCTAATTGGGTTTTTACTGGGAAACTACTTATTTAATTGATTCAAATCCAACATAGTATGAGAAGAATTTTACAATTATGTCCAAATTTCAAATTTACATTTATCATATTTTAAATTTTCTACAAAGATTACCACTAAACAAAGAAATTTATAAATGATGGGAATGTAACTTACTATTTGTAAAATTCCTTTGTATTTAGCAATTTCTTCATCAAAATACAAGAAATAAATTCACATCATAATGAAAAAGAAAGATAATTACACCAACATTCCTTAAGGTATACCGAAATGAAGATCCCAAACGTTTGTTTTAAAGAAAAATGCTAAAATATTATAAGTTTTACTACATAAAACTTACGAACTAACGCGACAACAAACGCGATCGATGTAATTTCAATAACCTCAATTGATATTTGAATTGTCTCTTTATATTTTGTAACATATCGCTTGTAAATCAATATAGTAAAATTTTAGTAGTTGTAGCACTACTTTGCATAAAATGACAATCTATGTGGGAGGTTTCTATAAATACAACAGAATCTGTCCATGCTTCACAATTTTATTTCCCTAGCAAAATATATATTTATATATATATATATATTTTCATTTGTACAAATCTCAAGGTGTGGAGTGTCATTTACCTAACCTAAAGGAGAAGTGGTTACTCGTGTATAGTTTGGGTAAGAATTTTTTTTTTTTTAATAATAAAAACGGAAATACTTTGTTAGGAAAGTCAAACATTGATTTATTTGTCAATGGTAACGCTTAACGAACGCCCCAGACAAATCTGCCAAATAATCCATTTAGTTAATACAGAAGCCATCCCTGGCCCTATATACACCATATAATTACAAGTGTGGACTCCGGTAAACGAAAGTTAGGTAAGATCAAGTTTTGATTTGATTAACGAAAGGCGGGTTAGATCGTCTACTATGGTAAAAATTCTTGGGCTAGTTTTGCCGTTAGGTTGTATGTTGGTCAAGGTTGGCCCAAGGCCTAGGCAATCTCTAGGTCAGGCCTAAGGGTCCCACAACAACAAAGAAAAATTCCCTAGGAAAGAAGGCCCATCTCCATAGTAGAAGATCCAAAATTTTATTAAATATAAAAAATTTTTAAATGATTGTGTACTTTTTTTTCCTTTTTAAAAAAAAAAAAAAAAATGAGTGATGTTAAAGATACCATAAATTTTACTATAGACTTACATATTGACATGTCACCAATTGCCTAAAAAAGTAACCAACACTCATTAATTAAGTTGTTGAAGTTCATCAATCACAGGTGTCATTATCATCTTTAGTATTTTTTATTTTAATATCTAACAAGGCTTCCAAAATAGGAGAGTAATGGAGAAATTTAACCCAATTGAAACCGTAAATCTTTTTATAAAAATGCTGTAAATGTGTTAGATCATCAATGATGACTAATTTCCCTAATAGTTTGAGACTTTAATTTTTATAAACTAATCACCTACAAAGCCACATATCTATCTATCTATCTATCTATTTCTCTTAAAAAGAAGATATAAAATTAAAATTTAGATTACAACTTTAGTTAATTATGCATAGTCATGTATCCAAGTTAAAGTAAGTTTCTTTTTTTAAAAATAATATATATTTTAGTTCTTTTTGTTAAAATTTATGCTTTAACTATGATATTTAACTTTCTATATGAAATTAACCTTAGTTTAGTTAGTATTATTCGTCAATTTATGTATTTAATGCATCAAATTAGACTTAATTTAATTTGTATTAAATAATTTTAATTAATTAATGTTTACTTATAAAAGGCCTCACATAAATTTTTTGATTTACACCTCAAATTATGTTGGGCCGGCGTGATGTTGGTGGCATGTTGATGAGGTTGTGATAAACCAACATAAGAGGGTCTGAAAATGGCTTTGACTGCGTCATAATATGTCCCAACATTTTATTTTATTTTATTTATTTATTTATTTTGAGAAAGATACGTCCCAACATTTAGAGCCATTGAAGTGGTCATTCTAGTGCATTTTCTATTCCTATTCCAAGGTACTCATTTATCATTAAATTAATGTTTCTTAAAAAGGGAAAAAATGTTAACCACATTCAAAATACAATTATGCATAATTATAATTTACTTGTCCATTAGAAAGTTATATATGCATACATTATAAAACACAAACATGAAAAAAAAAAAAAAGATATAAAAAGTTCATAAAATATGCCAAGAGTTTCATAATTTAATTGACACTTTTTGCTGTGTCTAATGAAGATACCCAGGGTTCAAATCCTCCCCCAACAATCAAATTATCAACAAACAAAAAAAGAGTTCATAAAAGTCTAATGTGATACAAACTCGTTATATATTATTCAAGACACAATTAACCACTCTTCTTTTGTTTAATTACTACCTAGCATGGGGAGCTATATCTGATTCATACTCCAAATGGGTCATTTTGGAAGGAATTCTCGGAGTTGTTTTATTCCCCTCAATTTCCATCCTTTGAGTTCTTCCCCGAGCCATCTCTAGAGCCAAACATTCCTTCAATTCTGCCAACACATGATTCATGTCTGGCCTTTGGATAGCTAATGATGGTATACATGACATGGCTATCTCTATAGCTTTCCAAGCAGAATTAGTGTTGAATTCCCCTTCTAATCTTGGATCAACAATGTTTTGAACATCACCCCTTTCAATCAAAGGATTAACCCAGTCAAGTATGTGATTGTTTCTCATAGAGCCTCTAAGTATTGCAGGGCGGCCAGTGATTAGCTCAAACAAAATAA